>CAIGRP010041768.1:0-31604 GCA_903798385.1 Fraxinus cuspidata
AATATCAAATGCTTTAACTTTTAATGTACCCATTCCTTATAAGAATTTGGAACAAACATTATGTGAAATGTTTGAACTCCGGCAAGTGTAACGAGGATGATCACACTAACAACGATCACCAAACGAGAACCAATCTATTCAACTAAAGGCTAAATAAGAATATGTGGAAGGATAGAAGACATGAGCATTCGAAAGTGTTAGATTACACGTCGAGATTTGTATCTATTAGAAACGTGTTAGAAGGGAAGATGATCATTCAAATGTTTGTATATATTATATGTCTATTTCAACAATTAAGAATACAAGATTTCTACTCTCACATCTCCAACCCGCTCTAAGTTATAAAGAGAACCTATTTATACTATCTTGGTGATGTGGTGTCCGTTGGATTAGAACCACGTGGCCTCTTCTACTTAACTGTGGTTTCACATCACTATCCATTCGCACAATTAATTTCTGATAAGGGGTCAGCCATCATATATAATAGGGTGACACACGTGACATTTTTATTACAAGTGTTACATCAGTCACTTCAGAAAGATCTTCAAATGTGTTGTAAGAGTTTCAGATGATTTGAGAGCCACGAAGGGTCTTTATGTTTGTCCTCTGAGTGAAGAGCTTCAACTTCTTTCTTTGTTTCTTTGGGTAGTGATTCAATCCAAGTTATGATACTTCGTCCGTTAATGCAGTACCTCGGTAGGTGCTTCGGCAAATTACATTATTTCTGCGCTTGACCACTTGGGTACCTGTTAGCTTTTCTGCTGACTTTCTATTCACATGGATTACTACATGGCACATTGACTTTGAGCCTCGGTGGCGAGGCGTAACAATAGTGTCCTAAGTCTAGGCATGATTATTTATGTAATGCATGGACTTGAATGTATATAACCTTCTTATATTGTGTTGCCAAAATAGTATGCTGAAAGGTATTTCACCTTCTATAGTGATTTGGGAAAGAATCATCAAAGTAGAGTAACGTCGAGGTTGTGTAGTTCGAAGTGCATTGAAGAGAAGTGAGCATGAGTCTTATAGTGCTTCGAAATTGGTAATTACGAAGAGCTTGAAATTTAATATGATTGAGGGATACGAGGCATCTTGAATTATTGTGCCCAAATGATTTGTTGTCGTGGTACGTTTTCAAGAAAAGACAGCTGAGGCAGTTTGACTTCCCATACACCTAATCGTCGTCGTATTTAATGTGTAATGATGGATGGCTCCCACATGTTTCGCAAATTTTAGTGTCATGAGGTTACGTGAAGCAGACGCTCTGATCTGAGCTGTAGAAGGCAAAAAGGTAGATTTATTTGAGTGGCTCAAATTTAATTTCCAAATGAACTGTCAGATGACCCGGATCAACATCCAGTGGCTAGGATTAAGAGCTTTTGCCTATAAAAGGCACACGTCTTTGGCAAAATCTCTTTTCATTTTCACGATTTCAGCCTTGACTTTCTTCAAAGAAACTTCGAATTTTCTCCAAGTATTTTAAAAAATCTTAAAATTCTTCTTCATTCTCAAGTTTGATTTCTTTTCTTCTTGTTTTTTTCAACATCCTTGTCGCTTTTTGGTGGTTTTTCCTTCAACACATTAATCGAAAATCTCGTAAGTATTTTTCGTAAACTTTTAACTTTGAAAAATCTTTAGTCAATGGCCTCTTCTACGTCTGCTTGGGAGAGCGTTGATTTGAGTGAACTGGCCAGTGAGATGGGAGTTGAAATCACCAATATTGCCACATCGTTAAGGTCATAGAGGCTGGGCGTAGTGTTTTTCCATCTGGGGGGTAGGAAGGACACTGATATAGAGTAGGGGACAGCTAAAATCCCATCATTCGTAGATCCAACCCACCTTGTAAACCTTAGGGAAAAATAGGATCCCATATGACATCGAACTCCTCTCCCCAGCTCTTAATGAGCAAGCCTGCTACCCGAGGTAGTTGTGTCGCCATTAGCGAGTTTCTCTTAAAAGCTGGGCTTCGCCTACCTTTACATCCATTTCTTAGGGTCGTTCTTAAGTTGTACGGGCTGGCCCCCACCCAAGGTGTCCCTAATGCTTGGGTCCAACTTGTGGGGGCATTCTTCTTGTGGAAGAAAACTTCCATGGGCGAGGATATGTCCCTTCACTTTTTCAAACCATTTTCCAACCTCGATCTTTAGGAAATGGAGATTCAAAGAGATGGTACTCTTTGTACCCGTGGGGGCCACACTCTCCCTTTGTCCTGGACTTACCCTCCTCTATCAAAGGATAGAATGAAACGTGGTTCCGGGTCAAAATAAAGTGGCAGGAGTGTGAGGAGGACACTATGCCTCGTGTTAAAGCCCCAAACTCTTACTCTGAACTCAGTGAGTATCTTTTTGGTTTTTCCTTTACATTGACATATTGAAATTGATACTTAACATTTTACTATTAACTTGCAGGGTCTGTTGAACGCTTCAACCTAAGTAAACGTGATTGGGAGATTTTGATGGATATCTACCACCGACCCTCTCGTCTTGCAATTTTGATCGTTTAATCCTCTCCAGATGATTAGTTGAAGATTTATGTCTGATGGCCAAGGGGGGAATAACTGTGTTCTTATACTTAGCTTTTAACTCAAATTTCCTACTTTTACTTGTGTCTAACCTTGTTCTTCTTCTTGCAAAAAACTTCGAGAAAAGGGGGCACCCACCCAGACATGGCCACCATACTTTCGGCCACCTCCACCTCGGGCAAAAAAGGCACGAAATCCTCATATGTAGCAGCTAAACAGGTAAAGGAAAAAATCGACAAAGTCTGTCGGGAGGCGGCAAAGGAAGATGAGGAGTGACCTCTCTAGGCAGATAAAGGGAAACAATTAAGGTAGAGAATCCCAAAAAGAAATTTAGAATCTCCACCACAGGTGTGGGGAGCTCGAACGATATCCCTCCATCTCATTTGGAGGTCCTAGCGGGGGAGAAGTTAATGGCAACATCATTTGATGTAGCCTCTAGAGGGTAGAAGAGGCCATCTACTACAGAGCCCCAGAGGTAGGAGCCTGCTAAGATGACCAAGTCTACAAGTGACTCGACAGCCTCCGAGGCTTCCCCAAGAAAAAGGCTCGCCATCAGGGCTAGGAGTGAAGAGCTCGCTCTTGAGAGTCTTTCACTAGTTCCTCCAAAGGTTCAAACGGCCACTACAACTGGGAGAGGTGGCAAGACTTTGTGGAGCCTAGCAACGCTGTGGACATCTTCTCCACGATTTTGAGTCAGTGGAGAGGGCTTTTGCCATGGCCATAGAGGCTGAAACCCTCTTTAAAACCCTTCAGGGTAAAAATCAGGAGTTCGCCAATAAGACCTCATAGGCCAAGAAAGCTGCCAACAAAGCTAAGGTTGAGGCGGAGGCCTTGAAAAAAAAATAAAGAAGACTTCGTGGAGCTCGCTTCTACCTTAGCAGAGATTAAAAAACTAAAGAAGGAGGTCCACCTATCTCAAAGTAAGGTGGCCTCTTTGATGAAGTGGGTGGAGACTTCTGATACCCACCAATGACTAGCAGCTGAGGCCTTGGAGAAGGCAAATAAAGGGAACTCCTTGTTGAAGAGGTAGGTGGGGGAATTGAATTCCAAGGTGATCGGTTTAACTGAAGAAGTGGAAACTGCCTGGCAGGAGGCCCAATCTGCTGGAAGTGATGTTGAGAAACGGTTCCTCAACAACTTCCATTTGACGGAGGCATAACAAAGTTTTGCCAAGTATTAGAGGAGGTATGCCTACACTGATATGACGGAGTGGTTGGAGGTCAACATTCAAGGCATTGATACTTCTAAGTTGAGGGCAGAATTTCTAGATGAGGAGTCCGAGTCTTCCAGCAGAGGGAAGCCAGTGATTGAACTTGAGGATGATGCAGCTGAACAAGTAGCTGAAGGAGTGGCTCCCAATGCAATAGTCCCTTTTGTGGCTCCTCCCCCACCCGTTTAGAGTTTAGGTCTTCTCATATATATATATGTATATGTACACACACACACACACACACACATATATATATATATATTTATATATTTGTAAGAGGCTTCGGCTCTTTTGCGTTTTTCAGTTCTACTTTTTTATTACTTCTGCTGATTATGTACTGACTTGCTAGTTACTCTGGTTCGAACTTCTTATACTTTATGATGTTTTAAAATTAATGCAACAAGCAGCATCAAACCAAGAACACTATCAGACTCATGACAACATCGAACTTATGCACAATAGAATCAAACTGAAGTTCTTCAACCACTTAAGACTCATGTAGTATGGACTTCATCAATTAAAATCAAACTTGCAAATTTGTCTAAGTGTTAAGAAGTCGTGCACCTTAACAAATTTTGGAGGTTAAGCACATCGAACTTCAAAGGACGAAATCAAACTTACAATTTAAGCATATCAAACTTCCAAGGATGAAATCAAACTTACAACTTAGTATAAGTATTAGGAGGTCGTTTACCTCAACAAATTTCAGAACTTAAGCACATCAAACCTTGAAGGGTGAAATCAAACTTACAACTCAATGTTAGAAGGTCATTTACCTCAACAAATTTATAGCTTACAACTCAATATAAGTATTATAAGGTCATTTACCTCAACAAATTTCATAGCTTAAGCACTTGAACTTCAAAGGAGGAAATCAAACTTACAACTTAGTATAAGTGTTAGTAGGTCACCTCAATAAATTTCAAAACTTAAGCACATCAAACCTTGAAGGGTGAAATCAAACTCACAACTCAGTATAAGTGTTAGGAGGTCGTTTACCTCAACAATTTTAGAGCTAAGGCACATGAAACTTCAAAGGGTGAAATCAAACTTAGAACTCAGTATAAGTAATGGAGGTCGTTTACCTCAACAAATTTCAGAGCTTAAGCACATCGAACTTCAAGGACGAAATCAAACTTACAATTTAGTATAAGTATTAGGAGGTCATTTACCTCAACAAATTTCAGAGCTTATGCACGTCAAACTTCAAAGGATGAAATCAAACTTACAACTTAGTATAAGTGTTAAGAGGTCGTTTACCTCAACAAATTTCAGAACTTAAGCACATCAAACTTCAAAGGATATCTTATGTTTAAAATTTTATTTTTCCTTTTGTACAAGTACAAGCAGTTTGCTTTCCTTTCTTTTCTCAAGCATGGGGTTGAGTGGTTCATCCATCCTGAGGTTCATTTAGCAACTTTTGTTGTGAAAGGTGAATTACATTTCGTAAGTGCAGATGTGATCCCTTTGAGGTCCAGTTCTTCGTTGAGGTGCTCATGTTTCTCTGCACAGTGATAGCTCTCCTATGCAGAGGCTTTTCCCATAGCTTTTGCCTCTTGGGAGGTATTCTTTATATATGAACATATTTAATAAGAATTGCTTTTATTGAATTATAAACTGTACATACAGGATATTTACACCATTATTGATAGTATTTTTGTAGATGTTTTACATTCCAGGGGTGAGGATGTGTCTTTCCATCCATACTTTCAATTTTATAGGTTCCTAGTCGAACCTCTTCCTTGATACGGTACGGGCCTTCTCAATTGGATCCAAGGGTTCCAGAATCATGTTCTTTAGAAGACAGGAATACCCTATGAAGTACCATCTCATTCAAATGAAATGATCTCTTCTTTACTTTTGCATTGTAATAACTTTTCATTTCCGTTGATAGACGACCAACTTTACTTGAGAGTCATCCATTCTTTCTTCAAGAAGGTCAAGTTCAAATCTTCGTACCTCATCATTAGATAATTTATTGAAATGGATTCGATGAGGGGATGGTAATCCCACTTCTACTAGGCTCATAGCTTCGACTCCATAAGCCATAGAAAACGGAATCTCTCCAGTGGCAGTTTACCTTGTAGCCCGATGGCCCAAATGACTTGAGACAGTTTGTCAAGACATACCCCTTTGGCAGCCTCAACTTGCCCATTTGTTTGGGGATGATGTGGTGAGGAAAAATGCTTCTTAATACGTAACTCCTCACATAAACTCTTGATTTTCTTATTATCAAATTGTCTATCATTGTTTGAGACAATTGAATGAGGGATTCCAAACCTACAAATGATGTTTTTCCACAAGAATTTGGAAGTGTTGGCCTCAATAATTTTGGTAAGTGGTTTGCCCTCCACCCATTAGTGAAATAATCAATTGCGAAAATGCAAAGCTCGAATTTCCTCTCCCTATGGGAATAGGTCCTATGAAGTCAATCCCTCATTTAGTAAATGGAAAGGGGCTGGAGACAACACTTAGTTCTTGGGAGGGTTGCCTTTGAATAGTCACGAAACGTTGGCATTTATCACATTTTTGGACAAATTGTTGTGCATCATTTTTCAAGGTGGGCCAATAGTATCCTTGCCCCAGTATTTTCTATACTAAAGACTACCCTCCGGTGTAATTCCTACATACTCCTTTGTGAATTTCACAGAGTACATAATTAGCTTGCTATCCCCAATGCAACAGAGTAAAGGTAATGAGAATTCACGTTTGTATAACACATCATCTTGGAAGACGAAGTGCACAGGTCATCTTCTGAGCTTCTGGGCCTCCTTTTTTCAGAGGGTAACACTTGGTAGTTTAGGAAGGATATAATTGGTTTCATCCATAACCAATTTTAGGTATGCAGCCATAGATTTATCTCTTAATAGGAAATTGCCATGTACCTGACTTACCACCAGTTGGGAATCGCTGCTGATGGTGAGCCTCGTCGCTTACATTTCTCTGGCTAGTCTGAGGCCAGCGAGGAGGGCTTCATACTCTATTACATTATTGGTGGCCTTAAAATCGAATCTTATAGAACAAGTTATCTTATGTCCTTCTGGGCTGATAAGGACCACTCTTGCTCTTGACCTTGCCTCTTCGGATGATCCCTTTACAAAAAGGCTTCATGTTGGAGGTTCGACAAGTTCCATCTCTTCTTTCATTTCTAAAATAGGAGTGAATTCAGCCATAAAGTCTACTAGTACATGTCCCTTGATGGCAGCTCTTGGTTTGAATATGATGTCGAATTAACTAAGTTCTATAGCCCACTTTAATAGTCATCCTGAGGCATCGGGCTTCTGCAGCACTTGCTTGAGGGGAGAAATTAGTCAATACTGGATAGTGTGAGCTTGGAAATATGGTCTCAATTTTCAAGAAGCTGGCGAGTTTTTACTGTCAATAGTACTTTGCTCACGTAGTAGACGGGCAGCTGGTGATTGTTTTCCTCCCTTTTTATGATTGAACTAATGGCATCAGTGGTCACCGCTAAATACGACTGCAGTGGATCATTGGCCATGACCTTGGAGAGTAGAGAAACCTGTCCCAAGTGCTTCTACAGCTCTTGGAGGGCTTCCTCACACTCCTTTGTCAATTGGAACCTACTTCCTCCTTTGAGAATTTTAAAGCAAGGTAGAAATTTTTCCGTTGCCTTGGAGACGAAGCGATTTAAGGCAACTACGCATCCTGTGAGGCTTTGTACTTCCTTTGGTTTCTGAAGCGACCTCATATCCATTAAAGCCTTGACCTTTTCAGGGTTAGCTTCAATACTTCTTTGGTTGACAATGTGGCCCAAAAACTTTCTAGAAGCGACTCGAAAGGCACACTTTAAAGGATTGAGTTTTACTTGGTACCTTCTTAAAATTTGGAACATCTCTTTAAGGTTTTCGACATGATCCCCTTTCTTTAAGCCCTTAACTAGCATGTCGACCACATAGACCCCATAGTTTTTCCAATCAAGTCAGTGAACATTTTGTTGACGAGTCTTTGATAGGTGGCCCCAACATTTTTCAATCTAAAAGGCATGACCTTATATCAATAAAGACCCTTATCTGTGATGAAGGAAGTGTATTCTTCATCCGTTGGGAACATCAAGATCTGGTTGTATCTAGAGTATGCATCCATGAAACAAAGAAGTTCCTGCCCGACAATTGAATCCACAAGTTGGTCATATTTTGGGAAGTGTGAAGCTATCCTTAGGACATGCTTGATTTAAGTTTGACAAATCCACACAAACCCTTAATTTTTCGTTGTGTTTTTTGACCCAACACCGGGTTTGAGACCCATTTTGGATATACTAACTTCCGAATGAATCCATTGTTGATCAGTTTCTTAACTTCGACTTTGAGAGCTTCATATCTTTTCAGATTGAGAGCCCTTAGCTTTTGCTTGTGCGACGTGACCTTTAGGTCAATATTCAATGGATGACAACTGACTTTTGAGTCAATTCCAATCATGTCCCTATGTTTCCAGGTGAAGACGTCAAGATTCTTAAGCAAGAAGCTTTTCAGCTCCTCATTAGCTTCTATAGACAGGTTTCTTCCGACCTGTAGGTGTCTGGAGGGGTCTTGTGGGTTTTTTGGGAAGCTCTCTAGTTCTTCCATAGGTGCTTTCTGAGGCTCACAGTCAATGATGTGAGGGTCCAGCTCATCCAAGCTGACTGTTTCTTCAACAGTTCTCTCTTCTTCAGAGGTGGTCCGCTTCTCATAGATAGCCTCTTGTCCGAAGGTGCATGTGACCCCAAGAATGTCCCCTTCTTCTGAGGCATTTATCATTTCGATGTCTTCTCCTTCTTCAGGGTCTCTCCCTTGTTCAGGGACGTCGTCCATGTTAACATATATGGCGATGACATTAACACTTCTCGATTCAACTTTCTTAAGGAATTCATGTAACATTAGCTTGCACTTCTTTGATCGCCATGAACCACTATAATTCCACTTTCAATTGGGAACTTCATGCATAAATGATGGATGGAAGTGATGGCCTAGAGTTCTTTCAAGACGGGTCTTCCTAGTACTCCAAGATAAGTGGAACGATTATCTACTACCAGAAATTCCATGAAGTGGTGAGTGGTCAAAGGTGCAGTCTCCCATCTCTATTGCTAGAGTGATCTTGCCCATTGGGACGATGATATCTCTCATGAAACTGTACAAGGGGGAACTCATTAGGGTCAACATTCATTTTGTCGAAGGTGGCTCCAAAGATGATGTTGGCAGAGCTTACATTATCAACTAACATAATTTTTAGGCTATTACGGGCCACGACGGCCCTCACCACTAGGGCATCACAGTATAGAAAATGCATGTCAGTGGCATCTTCTTGATTAAAGGTGATTGGTGGAATGTTTCTTTCTGTAGAGGCTAGGTTTTCTGTAAAGCTTTTCATGGGAAGGTCAGCTGCTTCCCTAGCAAATTCTTCTTAGAATTCCTATATTCTTCCCCAATGTATGGGACTCCAAAGATTGTATCAATCTCCTTAATGGGTTCTGGACATCGTTCACTGGGGGGCTTCGCCTTCGCCTTTGACCTTCTCTAGGTCTTTCTGCATCATTGTCCCTCCTCCTTGGAGCATCATTTCTGTTATGTTGGGGGGTGCCTCGACTCAACGATTCAAGGCTATCGGGTCTTCCTAGGAGAAGCATCTCTTCGGGGGCGCCTGCCTCTTCCTTGATTGTCGTTCTGGGGGTGTCTTGTGATGTCCCAACAGTCTTTCATACGGTTGTTATGGGAGTGGTGGTAAGCACAATAAATGGGCACTTCGTCCCTATCCCTAGGTACACAGCCTTATCCCCTACATCTCATTCCTTGAGGGTATCATTGATAGGGTCGTTCCTGATGCATTTCAGCACCATGGTTTACTTTTTCATAAGGCAAAGTGGATACTGCATCGAGTGTCACAACGGCCAGTGCTTGTCCATGATTGAAAAGGGTCTGGTGATCTATAAGATGGGAGGTAGGACCTTTTTTTCCTTTGTATTTGTGGTGAGGGGGAGTCCTTGGCTGACCTGATTCCTATGATCTTTTAATTCTTCATTAAGGATTTCGCGTCTTATCATTTCTAATAAGACATCATAGTAGGTGGGATCTTTGTTTTGGACATCCCTCCAGAAGAGGGAATTCATGTCCAAACCTCTCCTTAGGGCAGTTAGAGCTTCCATATCCGTCACTTGTACACAATAGGTCATCTCATCAGTGAAGTAGGACAAGAAACTTTTCAGAGACTCGTCCTACTATTGTCGCATGTCTTGTAGGCGCTAAATTGGTCTTTTACCTTCCTTGCTTGTGGCGAAGCGCTTTAGGAACGTCCTTTTAAAGTCCGAGCAACTTCGGATACTTCATTCTGGTAATTTAGTGTACCAAACTTTGGCCTCTCCACTTAGAGTCAAGTGAAAGGCCATGCACTTCATATCTGGGGTGTCTCCATGTAAGTTCATGTGGGTTTTGAAGCTGTAGAGAAGCTTTGCGGGGTCACCTCTCCCAACATACTTTGGAATCTTTGGGAATGTGAAGTGGTTCAACATGGGGACGTTCCTAATAGCTTGAGAACATTGTGAGCGATCATCGTCGTCTAGGTCACAGGACCTTTGTGGTTCATCTGGATACTTATCCTTCTTATATTGAGTTTGTGAAGGTGAATGGGACATTTCTGCTTCGCTTCTTACCTGTTCCCTTCTCTCACGCCTATTTATAGGAGGGGATTCGAGACTCTTCATGATGTACTAGTTCTTCTTACCTCTCATTCCAAAGAGGCTCTTGTTGCCTATTTCTAGGTACGGGATGAGATTAAGCCAGCTTATTCCTAGGCGCAAGTTGAGGTTGAGCCTACCTATTTCTAGGAAGCCTCGGGCTCAACCTATCGAAGATGCTTATTGACCTCTGAGGTAAGTCTTCTGGTTCATAGTTGGGAGGAAAATTAAATGGGGCCTCACGTGGTCGTTCTGAGGTGTAGTTAATCGAAGTGTCAACTTCTATTTTCCTTTCTTGGGGGGCTTCCATTTTGGTATGATGGTACCCTGCCATTTGGCTTTGGACTTTCTCTTCCTCGTGATAATATTGTAGAAGGTTCTGGAATGCATTTCCTGGGGCTACGTATGGAGGTACCGGGTATCGTCCTCATCCCTGCATGCTCATCAGCAGCTCATGCATGGCCATGCTCTGCTGGGTTATGTTTCTCATATTGGCAGCCATTGTGGCGACCTCTTTGGTGAGTCTAGCTGCTATCCTACCTCTGTCTATGCTGCGGTGAGATCTTGGGCGGGCAGCTGGGCCCGCTCGTGAGGGTTCCTCTTTTTCAGGGTGTTTTCTCGCCCTATGAGGTGCATTTTCTTCGCTAGAACTCATATTGACAAACCTTTTTTTAACTCAACATTATTTCTTTAAGGACTAAATGAGCATAAGATTCACATAGTTTTTCTTTAAGCTTCCCAACAGTTCTTTCTTCAAGAACACTCCTTCTTCAAGGGTTGAAAGATTTCCTCCAAGGTGCTTCCTTACTAGCCTTTCTCCATGGGATTGTCGTGGTTAAATGTATGAATTCCCACAAACGATGCCAATCTGTTGACCTAAAAAAAATGCGTCAACAAATGCAGGGCCCACTCTCGCCGCGTCAAGAAAATTCCGGTGCGTTTATACCGGTGAGACGGTGAGGAAAAAAGGGATGGGATCGCGGGAGACAAAAATGATCGAACTCTGGCAAGTGTAACGAGGATGATCGCACTAACAACGATCACCAATCGAGAACCAATCTATTCAACTAAAGGCTAAATAGGAATATGTGGAAGGATAGAAGACGTGCATTCGAAAGTGTTAGATTACACGTCGATATTTTATCTATTAGAAACATGTTAGAAGGGAAGATGATAGTCAAATGTTTTTGTACATTATATGTCTATTTCAATAATCAAGAATACAAGATTTCGACTCTTAGATATCCAACCCGCTCTAATTTACAAAGAGAACATATTTATACTGTCTTGGTCGACGTGGTGTCCGTTGGATTAGAACCAGTTGTCTCATCTCCTTAACTGAAACTTTACATCACTATCTATTCGCACAATTAATTTACTCATAAGGGATCAACCACCCTATACAATAGGCTACACCTGACATTTTTATTACAAATGTTACATCAGTCACTTCAGAAAAATCTTCAAATGTGTTGTAAGAGACAACATCGCCTTCATGAACTTTGGATGATTTGAGAGCCTCGGATGGTCTATGTGTTGGTCCTCCGAGTGAAGAGCTTCAACTTCTTTCTTTGTTTTCTTGGGTTGCGTTTCAATCCAAGTTACGGTGCTTCGTTCGTTGAGGCAGTGCCTCAGTAGGTGTTTCAGCAAATTGCATTATTTCTGCGCTTGACCACTTGGGCACCTGTTGGCTTTTCTGCTGACTTTTTGCCAACGTGAATTGATAGTTGCACATTGACTTTGAGCCTTGGTGACGAGGCGTAGCAAAGTTCAAACATGGAAAAAAAAAACTAAGAAAAAATGCAGGGCAAAAACGATTCTTCAATAACAAGATGAGTACGGGTAATTTTAAATATTGCATTTTCTAATATATTGTGTTCTTAAATGGAAGGTTAGTAACTTCCTTTAATTTTTTTTGTGTGGAATAATACTACATTACAATATTCACGGTATATGAATTAAATATGTACATTCACAATAACTGTTGGTTTATTCATCTGTAATGCGCGACAATCATCGTACATTTATCATCAATCTTCATATCCCTTACATGTTATCGTGTTTTATATGTTGTCACTTGATCAGTATGGGTGATTTTACATGATAGATTTCACATTTCAGGTAAATTGGTGGACCATATATTTGATTCATTTCGAATATCGACCTCATCATATTTGAAATGTTTCAGTGTATATTATTTTGTCGATGATTACATGTGCATGCAGTAGTTATATTACTTGTATTGATTTAATTTACTGCAGATTCTAATTATTTTTTCGATTCGTTGCAGCCACGATTGCTGTCTATGTGATCAAGTATACCGAATTCATCATAAACCAAAAAATACACTCCATGGTAGAAACTTTGATGCAAAGAGATCAAGAAGCTACTTAGCTGCCCAACTTTACAATTATGGATGTCAAAAACTAGCTGAAGGGTACGATATGGATTGTGACTTGGTTCCACCAAGTGTAGGGAGGGCGAGGAAGACACAAGGTCTAAATTTCACAATAGCTCATGCTTGTCTAGTTTTTATATTTCTAGCATTTTATTTAAACATATTACTGTCTTACACGGGATGAAACTATTTTTGTGGTGTACGAACTACGTTATTTTGTTGGGAAATATGTCAGTGTCATATGACATTGATATTATGATTTTATAAATGGATGGTTGTTTATTTTGGGGTCAATGTAGTTGTTATTCAAGTAGTTTTGTTATCATCTCAGACGGAAAACATCATCAGTGGCTTGATTTGCTTAATATACCAGTTGCTATAGTTTTTTCAACAATTTTTTGCACAAACAGGTACCGAACTTTAGTACATTCAGGTTATACATTCTGCTTGAAGACGTGGGTTTTATATGGGCAATCTGCTTCATTTGATTTGTGTGATTTTTCGTAAGATTGTTTACAAAATCAGTGTACTAAAATTTGGTGTTTCTAATATATTAAATGTCTACTAGGACAAATTAAATCTTTTTTTTTCTTTCCAAATATTAAAATCAAATATACAACCAAGTGAGTTACCACATGACTAAAGAATACATTTTTACAATCTATTTTCATAGGCGATGAATTATGGATCTGTTGCAAATGTTCTTACTTCTTGAAATGAGAAGCAGAAACACAAGCAATGAGACGAGTCGTATCTCCACTTTTTCATTTAACCATATCATGTTTCATTTTCATTTGTAACAGTTTAATATGCGTATAGCAGGTTGATATAATGTTTGAACGTAATACTATAGTTGATTTGTCTTTGTGATATGATTCATACATTACAAATCACAAGTCAAGCGCATCTAAACTAATATGTAATAGATTGTAAAACTAATTATTGAACATTTATAATTCTTCATTCTTATTGATGATTCATAGATCACCAATCAGATGTAATAAGGAAATCATGCAAACCATGATTATCCCTGAAAATCTGACCGTGAAGGAGCTTTCACTCAGAATTAATGAATACTAATAATTATAGCAGCTTTGAATTTCAGTTACAAATGATTTATTTGGAAATGTGAAGTCCAGTAATTTCGAAAAAAATATACACACTATGTAGTATATAACGGAAATAAAAAACACAGTAGCCAGGTATGTATGAATTTTTCCTTTTGGTTGGGTTCTAATTGGAGCTACAACTTCCGTTTTAGGTGTTGTTTTGCTTGTTGGAAAGATATGACCTAAGCCTAAAACTTTTACAGTTCTGCCGTTAAAAAGTTCAAATCCTAGCAAAAGCAGAGAACTCGAAATCTGTCCAGAATTCACTACAGACCGACCCAGCTTCGGTTTTCAGCCTGTATCTGGAGTTCTAGAAATCAGAATAAAGCAAGCCCAGGTCCGATGGAAAACTGAGGACGAAATCTAGAACTTTTATGAAGGCTGTGTCATCTAAATCCAGGTAATCAAATCCGTCAAGAATCCCGTATTTCAATAGCAATAAGGGGATAAATGATCTGTTTTTAGAAGAAAAATCTGCCTAGAGTTTCGATTGTCAGCAGCATATACGGTGGAAATCTGTTTTAAAAAGGAGGAGAACTGGTTAAAAGGACAGACCGACAGAACGAAAGGGGATGGACAAGAGACATTGAAGGGAGTACGAGGATAAAGATTTCACCAAATTCTAGAGTTCTTTTTCTTTTTCTCAATTTCTTTAGTTGCAGGATGTTGAATTTGAATAATTGGATAATTTTATTAGTCATGATTTGCTAAGTTCCATATTCTAAGGTTAGGATGTAGTCATTGAGTTTTTTTTTATATGATTTGATTATGGGTGTATTGCATAATCTTGTTAATTACAATTTGATAATTTCAATATTAATTCTTGCGATTTACTGACCATGAATTGCATGCTTAAGATATTGAATCAAGTAACGAAAGTTGAAGTTCAATACTAGTTTGTGAATTTATCTAACCTTCGCAGTGAAGTTTAGAAATGAATACATACTTAGAACTCCACAAGAGTATAATGAATTTATATTAATTCCTATGATCACGACAGTAGATATAAGATTAATATAAGTGTTATACCTTGAAAGAGGATATCACATGAAAAAGGGATTCCGGTCATTGTAATTAGCAAAACATTAATGCAAACAACCATGTTTGAACTCATTGAAAGAATTCAATAGATGAAATCCAAAACCTAGAAATCTTTTATGTTTGATTTTCTTTTTCAGAGGTTAAGAATTTGCCTAAGTTACATCAATTTAGAATCATCTAAATAATATAGGAAATTTTATATATTGGTACTTGAATCTCCTCCCTATGGAAATGATACTCATTCTGCCTTGTTCTACTTGTCACGATCCATGTACTTGAGGTAGAATTTATGCTTCATCAACTATCTCTCTAAAATATAAATTAGCTATGTTCGTGGTATCGTCTATTTTATAACATGGAATGAAATGTGTCATCTTACTAAACATACCCACACTAATATAGAATCTCTACCGTTTTTAGTCCTTAGCAACTCCAACACAAAGTCTATAGACACATCAATCCAAGACTCACTAGGAACAGGTAAGGGTTTATACAACCTTTGTGGCAAAACCTTAGATTTGGCCTTTTTGCAAGTAATGCTTCTGCTACAAATACGATTAACATCTTCTTATTCTTTTTTTTTTTTTCATCCTAAGTCAACAAAAATGCTCATGCAACATTTTAAAGTTTTCATAACACCGAAATGCCTTATGAAACTCCCACCACATGCTTCACGCACTAATAATTAATGCATAGAGTAACTAGGCACACATAATTTATCTTCCCTAAACAAGTAACTTTCATACTAATAAAATTTATCTATGCACCTTTATCACATGACAAATGCAATTCATCAAGCATATGATCTAACCTAGATATGGGATGACGACATTTTACCGTTATATTGTTGACTGCCCTGCAATCAATACATATTCTCCACGTTCCATCCTTTTTTTGGCATAGGTATCACTGGCATTGCGCATGAACTCATGTTCTCCTTCACGTATCATTTGCCTATCAACTCCTCAAATTGCTTTTGAAGCTCCTTTGTCTCCTTAGGATTACTCTAATAGGTTGATCGATTTGAAATAACAGCTCTAGGTACAAAACCAATTTGATATTCATTACCTTAAATGTGTGGCAACCCACAGTGAATCTTTTCAGGAAACATGTTCAAATTCTTGTAATAAAGAAATAGCTAATCTAGGGGGTTGGCTGGTCATGCAAGTTCATTGCTCTTTTGTTTGTTCATTGAAATGCAATGTGCCCCGAACCTAAGCATTTAAAACACTACATATCCTTATTCCTA
Source organism: Fraxinus cuspidata (assembly GCA_903798385.1). NCBI lineage: Eukaryota > Viridiplantae > Streptophyta > Magnoliopsida > Lamiales > Oleaceae > Fraxinus > Fraxinus cuspidata. Next base: position 16,196 of record CAIGRP010041768.1, read on the forward strand.
GAAAATTGGAAATCTGATTTGTGTTTATTTTTCCTAGCTACTTCATCTTTTTCTCTAGGTAGTTCAATCTTACTCTTTGAAATAGCCACATCGCTCATATTATTATTACACCGCTTCGATTTTCAATGAGGATTAGAACCCGAAAAATACCTTGTTGGTCCTTTTTTTAATTGTCTCTCTACCTTCATAGCCATATGCACCATATCCGTCAACTCCACATAATATTGTGACTCAACTACATTGCCTATATCTCTATATAATCAATTAAAAAATCGGGTCATTGTGGCCCCCATATCCTCCTCAACATTAGCCCTAGTCATACCTACCTCCATCTCTTTATGGTAATCCTCTACACTCCTTGATCTCTAACTAAGGTTCTATAATTTTTTATAAGGGTCTTTACAGTAATGATTATGTTCAAATCTCATCTTAGTGAGAGCTTTCAATGCATCCTATGTTTCTATAGGTCTCTTATGATTTTCCCTCCTATGTGTCACCAGTTGATCCTACCATATTATTGCATAATTAGTAAATTCTATCAATACTAGTTTTACCCCTTTCTCCTCAGAATAATTATGGCAATCAAAAATCAATTTCAACTTGCTCTCCCGCTCCAAATAAACTTCAAGATTGTTTCTACCTTAGAATCAAGAAATTTTCATCTTAATACTATTCGAATTTCAATCAACTCTATTTCAATCTCGATCACCCTCTAGAATATCCTCTAGACTCCATTCCATGTCTATCTCATCTATTCTTCATCCTATCCATTCTTACTTTTTATTTCATTATCATCAAATACAGACCTTTGACCATGCCTATCTTGCATCCTAACATGAGGAAACGTTTTTGTTGTCTCCTTTGAAAGTTTGCAATCACCGTATAGTGTCAATCCATTCGAACCCTAATTTCTCCAAACACTACATTCATCCTCTCAAATTGTTGTTGCATGAAGAATTGGTTGTTCTCCTCCCTAGATGTACATTTTCCTTTGTCAGACATCTTAATAACCGAGGGTCCGTTTGGTTGAAGCCAATTCCATGAAAAATATCATGTCTGAGGAATTCATTTCCACCTTGATTGTTTGATACAAAAATAAAAATGGGGTTCGAATTCCAAGGTACAACCACTTTAAGCTTGTTTTTTGCCAATTTCATGAAAATAACATTCCTAAGAGGTACTTGAATTTTTATTTTCCAACTTACATGGAATTGAAAAGTCTTTCCACATTTGCCAATCAAACGGACCTTAAGAAAGTAATCATCATGTGTTTGCACTCAAATATTTCACTAAATATTGGCTTTTTCCTAATAATAAGCTCACCACTCTTGGATTTTTCCTCTCCACGCTTTCTTTTTCAAGTTCTCTAAGGAACTAACTAAATTCAATTAAGAATTCAGACTTTGTAATGTTTGATCCACTAAGAACTCAAGAAACAAGAAGGATAACAAGACTCGAGAAAGGACTCAAGAACGAAAGATCAAAAGAAGAATGAAAACACCCCAAGAATTCCAAGAAAAAAGTTTCTTGAAATTTTCTACCTTATCACATCGATTCTCAAAGATTATATATGTAAAAATTAGTAATAAAGATGGTGTTTCTTTGAAAATAACACCTCAAGAATTCCAAAAAAAGTGTTTCTTGAGACTGAATATGCTTTTCTTGGACTTTCTTGCCTTTTTCTTGAATTTCTTAGCTTTTTTCTTGAACTTTTTTTGTTTTTTCCTTTTGAATGTTCCTTGCTTTTTCTAAATATAGCTTTTTATTTTTACGCAAACATAACGGAAACGTTCAAACACAAGGCAAGAAACCGAAAAAAATTGTGTGGGTACACTAGAGTTAATGCACTAAACAGTTCTTGAATGTTTATGGTTTGATTGTTTTGATGTGAATGACTCAAAGAATATGATGACTCAATGAAGAAGACACAAAAAGAATTGGAATTAGACGACAAAAGAAAGATAAAGAAAAACCAAATTTTAGAGCCAAAACTCTAATATCAACTGATTTGAACATCGTTGCACGATATATCTTGGAACCCACAGTAAATTTGATAGAACACCAAGAAAGCTAAAATCAAATGAAGAACATTGACCCAATTCTTGAATTAACAACCAAGGCTGAAATGATTGAACGTCACAAAGATTGAAAATCCTTGATAAGTTTGGGATAAATCAATTAAGAACAAGAGGCAAACATAAAAAAAAAAAATCAAATTAACTTGTAAAATACTTAGATAAACATGGCAAACTTAATTAACTTATAAAACAATTACATAAACATGACAAACCTAATTAACTTGTAAAACAACTCTGAATAAAACTCAAATACTGCAAAAATAATGAAGCTACCCTTAATCTAATTCAAAGTAGAAAAACGCTAAAACTAACTTGATTTGGCTCTAAAGGTTTGATGTTGTCATCCGACAAAATAATGCAGAATTGAAATACGCTTCTGGATTGTACTTATGGACGAAAATTCGATACTCGAGCTGAAAGTTATGCATGTTTTCATACATCCTATGCATTTTTGTTCATCCTTCTTATTCATTCACTCGGATCAAAGAACTAAGGTTGGTCCGTCTTCTTTCACGCCCATCTTGGAGTTTGGTATCTTGCTTGTTGTCCTTAAACTATTGGTACATGTAGCTTTTGACAAGTCTTTGCATGGCTTCTTGATCTTCTTTGATCTAGATCTTGTTATTGGCCCCTCCGAAACATGCACTAGAACATTGTTAATCACTTTAGCTTGCCCATATGTTTGGATGTGATATGCAGTGCTCATCAAATTACTGACATTCAATAGTGGAAAACAAGCTTCATTTACCATTACTTATAAAAAAATTTTTGTCACTCACTATAGATTTTGATAAGCCATACAACTTAGCCCTTGATTGCTGGCAAAATTTTTTTTTAAAACAAGATTGTTTTAAATAGTGAGTTTTTGGTAAATATGTAGTTAAAAAGTAGGTAAAATTTTTAGATTTATGTGTAGAATATTTTATTGTGTGAATATGTGATTGAAAAATAAGTATGAAAAAAAAAAGAGTTTTGAAAGAATATGAGACAAATAGAACTTATAAACATTTTTAATAAACAATTGTGCAACTTCAAGGGCAGTAAATGACCCGCTGCCTATAGGACTTGGATAATCCTTCTATAAAATCCATAGGTATCTCATCCAAACTTGTTCAAGAATATGTATAGGCTAGAACAATCTAGGGGAGAGAATATTTTTCAACTTTATTCCTTTGGCACATGTCAAGCTACCGCATACGAAAACACGTTTTAAAGTATTTTCTTCCAATAAAAAACCCGTCCGATTCATGCAACATCTTCTGAATACTAGAATGTTCCCTTCAGCACCACCATGAGCCTCCTTTAAAATCATCCTTCAAGTTGAAGTTCTTGTCCATCCATAATCTTCCTTTATGCATCAACAAGTCCTGTTCCTAAGTAAATTTAGAAGAGATGTTTTATTTAATTGTATTTCTTGAATTAACTTCCGAATTTCTTGATCTTCTTGTGATTCATATTTTTGCTACTACAACAAAATTGCTACGTGAAAAATGAGATTTCCATTACTAATGCATTTTCGAATGACTTATCAGTAATTGTTATACCCTAAATTCAATCGATTTTGGACATAAATATTTTTTATATAATTAATGCATTTTATTTATGCTAGATTTATTAATTAATTTAATTGATATTCTATAAATTTAAATAATAGAGCTCGTATATCCAAATCTTAGTAATTTGTTAATCCCAATAAATTGTGATTGTGAGATATAAATTACATTTGATTGAATCTTAAATTATTTGTAGTCGTAAGTAATAATGAGATACGGATACCGTTATCACGGATAGACCATCAAGTGTGACATTTCTTACTTGTGGAGTAAGTAAATGATCTCATAAGCTAAAGGGTGAAGACACTTAAATGAAAACGTTGATGTTTTATTAAGAGAACAAAATATTGGACACCTGCTGAAAATTTCCATATGGATAACTATTTGAGTGTTAGTAGTTAATCTCTAATATTCCATAGTGAAATTTGTCCTCTGACTTGAGGTCATTCTAGTATCTTATATGAGAACAGTCATACTTTTGTGATATTGGATGTTGCTCTGTCAAAAGTTACTAATGTATATCAATAATCATATGAAAGTTGTGAATGATGAATATAGAATTTGTCATTGTTAAATAATAAGATATTATGATTTACATTTTGTTTAGTTAAGTTGATAACGATATCTTTACGTGTACTCATAAGTCGGAAAGCATTTTTGACTTATATTGCCTTAAGAGTGAAATAAAAGATATGATCGATAATCATGATCGACACACTTCCATGTCCCGTAATTAATCGAATCATATTGACAAAGATTATAGTTATAATAAACGAACAAGTTTTGTTTGTCATATCATGTGACTTTTTCGTCACATGTGTTGCCGTGACATATTACTAAATGTTAATCTAGGACGACAAATATGAATTGATGATAAATTTAAAATGGATATTTTAATTTATCCATTATTATTAGCTCAAAATAATAATAATTCACGTCATTGGGTATCGTGATCGAGAATCTAATGGATCGCACACAAAAGGAAAACTAGAAGGAAGATATTTCTTAATTAATTAATTGACAAGTGTTGGACAATAATTAATGGGCAAAATTAATTAATCAGATTAATTAATTGATGGATCAATTTTAACCAATTAGATTAATTAAACATTCGACCAAATTAATTTTAAGAGTTGGGCTAAGTTGACTTGGATTTGAGAAATCATAACAATACAATTATTATATTGCTAGCACAAGAAAGAGAAACACTAAGGGGCTGTTTTCTTTGTATTTCAGTTTTGTGTTTTGAGTTTTGAATTCATTTTGAGTTTTGTGTTTTGAATGTCCATTTTGAGATTTTTGAAAATGTGTTCTTTTTGGCATTTTGAAAAATTGTTTTGAAAACGCCCAAATCATTTTCCTTGCACATATTATCAAATTCGGTGTTGCAAAATTCTAGGCCATTATCAATTCTCAAAAAATTAAGGGGCTGTTCTCTTTGTGTTTCAGTTTTGTGTTTTGAGTTTTGAATTCATTTTTAGTTTTCTGTTTTGAGTGTCTATTTTGAGATTGTTGAAAATGTGTCCTCTTTGACATTTTGAAAAATTATTTTGAACACACAAAAAACAAGTTTTGAAAATTTTGACTTGATTATAACTGAAAACATCAAAACCACAAATTTGTAGTTTTGTGTTTTCTTTTATAAATTTTTAACTTGTTTTCAAAAATACGTTTTCAAAAATGAGAAAGAGAACACGTTTTCGCTGTTTTGAAAAATCGAAAACAGAAAATGGGTTGAAAATGGTAAAGAGAACAGACCCTAATTCTCTTATTCTTGTTCCTGTGTGAATTTTCATTGAAAACTAGACAATTGGACGGTTGTGAATTGAAGATCAGAATTGTTCTTAACATATTTAACTAATTGTATAATTCTTATCATAGTTTCTTTCTAAACACAAAGTAGATTCTTTATGAGAATTAAAATATTGTTTAAATTTTGTTGTACATGTTAAGTAAATTCCCAATATTAATATCATATCTTACTTTGTACTTGTTAGAAATTGTTTTACATTATTTAACAATCAAAAGTTGATTGTTGTTGATTTTTTTTGAATCTAGCAATTTACAAAATTATTTTTTTCATCTATGAAAGTCTGATTTAAAATAAAATTATTTTTTAGTCAAAAGTAAGTCGAAAGTTAGCAACAGGCGATTGTGGCAGCATTCGTCGTCGGGCCGAGTGAGGTGACAACTCATGTAGCACTGTCGTGCACAGGTGCAACCGTGCGTTGCGCTGTGTAGGACGACGACCTGCACTATGTGTTCAAGCAGCGATGTCACCCGCCGTTGCAGCAGCATCGCTTTACTACAATATACAGCAAGTGTTGTTGCAAGGAAACACGTGGGCATTGTCGACTTGCACCTGCTATCTAGGGACGATGCCGTCCCTAATTGCGAGTTGATTTGGGGACAGGGGCATGTTATGAAATTGAAGACCCCTGCCTATAATTACGGAATAAGAGGTCATTGTGCAATTTTAAATTGAAGGGCTTTGTGCAATTTTGAAATTTTGGGGCTCTATTAATAATTTGTAAATGGGTCAAATTGCAATTTTCAAAAGTATTTTTGAATTTAAATATTAAATAGTTTTTAAATGTGATTTTCAAATTGGTTTTAACCTAAATTTTGATTTTGATCCATTTAAAATTTTATTTTAAAATTGACAACTTTTTAATTATCGTTAAAATTAAATTTTAACTTAAATATTAAATTTTGACCCCTAATTGAATTTTATTTTATTTATGAGTTGTATCTTACATTAACATGTTAATTAAAGTAGAATTAGAGTTTGACTCTAATTTGATAAATTAGAATTTGATTTTAATTAAATTATCTCACCCCTAATATATTCTTGGAATTCGAGTTGGATTCTAATTTGAAATTTAATTTAAATTTTTTAATTAAATAGTTTTGCCCTATAATTATGAAATTAGAATTGGATTCTAATCTGGCATTTAATTAAAATTTAATTTTAATTAAATATATACATTAATTATATTATATTATATGATTAATTAATTATTTAATTTCTTCGATCCATTTTTCTAAATTAGTTTAGATGAACTTTATTACTAGAAACTTGAAATATGTTTATATATAATACTAGATATTATATTGGAATGCATTTATATGATAAATGTATACTTAGTGGATGGTTATGAACTTGACCATGTGAATATGTTTAATGGTTGATTTTATTCTTGTTATTATACGAGTTTGCTAGCTCTTATCTGTTTTGGACATACGAGTTCGTTATTATTATTATTATGGATTTGTGTGTCCAATTCATTTAGGCACGCATACCAACTAGTTAGGATACATGTTATAGCTGGAGATGCAAGGAGAATGGGGATCATGGAGATGGTTCATTGCATGAGTTAATGATATACCCCTTAGGAACTAACCAATTAGTCTTCTCTTTGGCTCAAGAAGGCTTGAGCTAGATAGAATTAGTTCACAATGGTCCACACTATTATATGTGTGTTTATTTACATTCTAGATATATGAGAAAAATATATATATATTTATTATGATGAGACATTTGCATGAAAATCCCTCTCTAAAATATTAAATCAAATTTATATTCGTTTTTCATCATTATAGTGAAAAATCTAAGTTCTCAATGGATCTCAACTTGTGGAGTATACTCAAGGCTGGTCTATTATGGATATGTTTGACACTATGATATATTAGATATTTTTGAATGATGAGTTTGACTTAACTAAAATTTATCTTTTATTGAGTACACTTTAGATAACTTCTAGATGTATGTTAAGCTAACACATAAGATGTGTGAAGATGAAGAGTTGTCACTTAATGAGTTGGAAGTTGTATAGAGATACAATTGATAATAGTATCTACACAAATATTTTATTAATACTTATTGAGTACACTCAAGGAATTAACATAACAAATGAGATCCAAGCCTACTGGGAGTCAAGTATGAATTTCATAAATTTATTTGAGGTCATAAATTTGCGTTAAACAATGAGAGCATAATTAATTTAATAAAAGACCATGTTAAATTAATTTAAGTATTTTATATATTATTCTTTTGTTTTTAGTTATTTACATTTATTGAATTATGAATGAATTATGAGTAACCATATGAATTGAGAGGCATATTGGATGCTAACCATGTCAAACTTTGTTGATTAGCACCGCAATTTGAGAATTATTCTCAAGCATGAGAAAATTAGTTATGTCATTGAGTAAACTTTTTCAAAGATGCCTGCTAATAAATCGAATAAGAAAGAGGTAACAGCTATAATAAACATAGTGATGAAGATAATGCTACAACATAGGTAATGCTTGCAGCAACGTCACTTGAATTATAAAAGCAACATTATGTTATAGATGCTAACATATGATTTTTAATCTCAAAGAGTTGTATGATAAATAATCACTTGTGAAAGGATATGAAACTTTCAAACAACTATACTGGTGTAAAATGGCAGAATGATCTTCAACCTGTGTTTATGTACTAAAAATGATTGGATATATTGAGAAGTTGTCTTAATTGGGTTCAATCATGGACTACGAACTAAGTATTGACTTGATTCTACAATCTCTACTAGAGAGCTATCCATAGCTAATTATGAATTTTAATATGAATAAGCTCGAATGCACACTTTCTAAATTGCTGAACATGTTTAAAACTGTTAAACCCAACATCAAAGTTAGTAGTGGGCAAGTCGTTGATTCCTCTAAAGGTACTAAAAGAAATTTTAAAGGGCCTTCATAAAATCATCTAAGATGGCTAAGGCAGTCATAATAAATGAGGATATTATCAAGTCCGATGATCCTTGAGATTATTGTAGAACGAAAGGTCATTAAATAAAAAATTGCAAGGGTTATGTCTACTTCATTAACTTCTTAGATATTTGATACTTAGATATCAATCTCATGTTTGTATAAATATACATAAACTAAATAGAAATAAATCACTACAGAAGGGTGAAGTTGATGTGAATGTTAGAAAAGAACAATGGTTGCTTCATTGCCTATAGGAGCATATTTCTTGCTATTGCATTTAGGCCTAGTATTAGAATTAGAGGAATGTAATTTTGGTCCCACCATTACCAAGAACATTAATTCAATTTCATATTTGGACAATATTTATTTTTCAATTGATGTTAATGACAATTGTTGTTCCTTTAATCTTGATAAGATGTTAATGGTTATGATAAATTATAAAAATAAATATTGAGTATTCTATAATGATGCATAAAAGTGATAACCTGAATATTACATATATCTGGCATTGTAGATTTGGTCACATAAATGTATTTCCAAATTACATAGAGATGGATCTTTGGAGTCAACTGATTTTGAATCATATGACAAATGCGAATCATGTATGTTAAGCAAGATTACCACGTCCCCTTTTACTTGAAAAAGAGAAATGGATGCACAATTACTGGATCTAATACATGGTGATTTATGTGGACCCATGTCAATTAATACTAGATGATATTTCTCTTATTTCATCACATTTACTTATGACTATTTCAGAAATGGTCATGTATGCTTGATGAAATTCAAACTTGAATCTCTTGAAAGGTTTGAGAGATTCAATCTAGAAGTAGAGAAACAATTAGGTAAAGGTAGTCTCACACTAAGATCTATCAAGGTGGAGAATATCTTAAAGGTGGATTTTTATATTATCTCGCATTGGACTCTGACACATACGCTGCAACATAATGTTGTATCTGAATGGAGGAATGCACACTATTAGATATGGTACGATCAATGATGAGCCATGCAAACCTCCTAAAATTATTTTGGGGTCATGTACTAATTGTCGTGTGCTAAACACTAAATCATATCCCATCTAAATCGATTGATAAAATTCCATGCGAGTTATGGAAAGGCAGAAGACCCAATTTGTCTCATATTAAAGTTTGGGGATATGACACTTATGTAAAGTACAATGAATTGTAAATTCAATAAATGCATGTTTGTGGAATATCCAAAAGAGACACTTTGATATAAATACTATAATCCCACTGAGAGAAAGTATTCATCTCAAGATATGCCATATTCCTAGAGAAAGAGTTCATTCTAGGATATGGCAGTGAGAGTGGAATAGATCTTGAAGGAGTTCAAGAATCTACATATATAATTGACCAAGTAGATGAACTTGAGTATGATCCCACACCATCTGATGGACATGCTCTTGATCAGGAAGTAGAGATTCTTGAGAACACGTTAGCTCCATATAAATCTTGTAAGATCATTTGGTATCCTAGAAGGTACAAATCAATGATTACCAATTCGGCATTATTAATCGAGGATGGTGAACCCACTAATTAAAGATATAAAGTTAAGTGTTAACTCAATTAGATGGCAAGAGGCAATGAAATTTGAGATGAACTTGTTGTATGTAAACATGGTTTGGACCTCGGTCAACCTACCTGATGGGGTAAAACTTATGAGTTTAAAAGAAAGAGGTTGACATGGACGGAAACATTCATACATACAAATTAAGGCTTGTAGGAAAAGGTGTTACAAAAAAAGACAAAAAATTTACTTTGATGAAACCTTTTCACCTATATCCATACTTAACTCTATTAGGATTTTGCATGCAATAACTGCATATCATAACTTTGAGTTATGAAAAATAGATGTCAAAATTGCATTCCTTAATTGAAACTTGAAGAGGATGTGTACATGACACAATTTGAATGTTTTGAATCCAAATATGCTTACAAGGTATGCAAGCTTGATCAATTCATATATGGATAGAAGCAAACCTCTTGGAGCTAGAATCTTGGCTTTGATTAGGAAGTCAAAAGGTTTGGTTTTTATCAAATACGAAGATAAACCGTGTGTTTACAAGAAGACAGTGGCATCGTTGTCGTATTCGTGATATTATATTTAGATGAAATATTATTAATAGGAAATGGTATCACTGTGTTTCATTCGTTGAAATTATGGTTGTTAAAGAATTTCTCCACGAAAGATATGGAATAAGCAACTTGATCTATAGAGATAGATTTAGAATATTGCTTGACATATCCAATCGATTTTGGACGTAAATGCTTTTTTTATATAATTAATGCATTTTATTTACGGCAAATCTATTATTTAATTGAATTAATATTCATTAATATTAATAATTGAATACATAGATTCAAGTATTAGAAATTTGTTAATTACAAGAAGTTGTGATTGTGAAATACAAATTACATATGATTGAATCTTAAATCATCAATGGACCATGACCATAATAGTTATTATAGATTGATCATCACGTGTAACATTTTTTTACTTTTGAAGTAAGTAGTTGATCTTACAAGCTAAAGTGTAGTAGCACTTAAATGAACACGTGGATGTTTTCTTAAGAGAACAAAATATTGGAGATCCGTTAGAGATTCCACGTGGATAACTATCAATGTCAGTGGTTAATCTCTAACGTTCGATAGTGGAATTGATCCTTCAATTTGAGGTTATCATAGTACATTAAATGATGGTAGTCGTACTTTGGTGATGTTGGATGTTGCTCTATCGGAGTTGCTAATACAGTTTCATTTGGGTATATCAAGAATCATATGTTCGTTACAAATGATCAATAGAGGGTTTTCCTTATTAGATAGTAAGATGACCTATATTTCATTTAGTTAAGTTGATAATGAAATCCTTGACCAAAGTATGCTCATAAGTCGAAAAGAGTTTTTGACATATATTGACTTAAGGGTATAATGAAAGATACAAACGATAATCGAGATCGACACACTTTTATGTCGACACACTTTTTGATATTTACTAATTAATTAATTGATAAGTATTGGACAATTAATTAATTAGGTTACTTATTAGTGGTCCAAATTAATTAATTGTTGTACCAAGTTTAATTAATTAGATTAATTAAACATTGGATCACGTTAAGTTTAAGTGTCGGGCCAAATTCACTTGGACTTCTAATTAATAAGTTGTTAGGGTTTAAAAAATCATAACAATACAATTATTATCTTGTTAGCACAAGAAAAGAGAAACTCTAATTGAACAACTGTGGATTGCAGATTGGAATTCTTTTTCGCAAAATTAACTAAAGATATAATTCTTATCATAGTTTATTTCTAAACACAAGGCAGATCCTTGGTGAGAATTGAAATATTGTTTAAATTACGTTATGCACGTTAAGTAAATTTCCCACATTATTTGGCCTTGATAAGGCATCCACTGCTTTATTGTCTTCCCATTTCTGGAAGTCATAGCTGATCAACTTCGTTAGCCAATTTATTGCACTGGAGTAGAAAATCATTGTTCCAACATTTGCATTAGGCTGAAAAGGGTTGTTGCTAGATTATAAGTTGTGTATCTAATCATGAAATAGAGAATGTATATAATATAATAGTGCATGTGGGTCTAATATGGGCCATCGAACCACGCCCAACCCTATGAAAAGATTGTCTAGAATCTTAACTGATGTGATCTGATCTGATCGAATCTAATTCGATTGACATCATTAATTATCTAGTTAAAATAAATAATTAAAGCCCATCAAAATAAATTTGGCCTCATCTTTCCATGCATGCGGTTGATAAAATAAGCTGAGACCATAAGCCCTTGCACATTAGGGCTAAGTCATGGTTTTATTATTATTGAAGGTGAGCCCTTAGCTCGTTATTCTCTTGTTCTTAGAGATGATTGTAATATGTTTGCATCATTATACGAAATGATTGTAACATATGTACTTTACCATGCGAGATGTTTGTAATGTATGTGCCTTGATATTTATGATGATATATTGAATAACCAACCTATAGAGGAGAGATCTGAGTACCTTAGTGAACTGTCAGTCGTTAACTCATAGGAATAAACTCCTAGAAATATAGACCCAAATGGGGAGTGTGTACTTTACGAGGACTCTATCATTAGCCTATCTGGAAAATTCAAGTTACCTCAGCAACGGAGCCAAGTGCCTAGTGAGGGTATCTCTATTACCCTGTGCGAGCTTATTCTTTTAGATCTAGAGAACTAATTAGGATAACTAGAAATCTAAGAGGTGTAAGGATTTAAATCGAACATATGGGCTTATATGTGAAATATTGTGTATTAAATTAATAGCTATCAATTTTGGTTAAGCCCGTTTAAAGTGATCTAATAAGGTTTCAGTATTTTGGACTATGAAGCATTTAATTAAAGTGTGGGCCTTTATGTGTAGAGACACGTTCCTAATTTCATAATGGATCGAATTAGGTTAACAAGCTGTTAGTATATATACACGATTATGGTCTCCGGATCATACGTAAATTGTTCATTCTGTTCTGACTCACATCATCAAGGAGAAATAAAGAATTACGAGTTAATCTGGAAGACTAAAACTGCAGGACTAAATCATTAAACATGTCTGATTCAGGTACGCTTCCGTTTCGCTTTCATATTCTTGATGATCCAATATGAACGATCATTATGATGGTAAAGTTTTTCCAGCAAGTGGTATCAGAATCTATTCATGTTCGAAATTTTAATTTGGTCTTGATAATTTTATAGTTTTCAAATTTAGCGATTCCAGATTTAATTTTGTTAAATTTGAAAATTATTTGGTCAGTTTTCTAGAATTTCGGTTCTACTTTACAAAAAAAGAAGAAAAAAAGAAATTCCGGGATCCCTTTCAATTTTTTTAGGGTTTACATTTTAGTGGTTTTTCGGGGTTGGGGTATGTGGAGAAAATTAAGTTATTTCAAGCCCTTGTTTGCAATTTTCAAATTAGGGTTAGGGTTGCAATTTTTAAAATGTATTTTTAATATTTCAAATTATTAAGTTTAAAGTTTAAATGATTCAGCCCCTTAAGGTAAAAATTCATCCAAACTGTGCCTTTAAAGTTTTGGGTTTAATAATTCAGTCCCTAAATTTTGAAAATTAATTCAATGGGCCATTAAAGTTATGAATTTTGTAATTAAACCCCTAAATCTTTATAATTTGTTAAATTGGCCCCTAAAGTTTCGAATAATTAATTATTGACCCCTAAAGTTTCAGATAATTAATTATTGACCCCTAAAGTTTCGAATAATTAATTATTGACCCTTAAAGTTTTTGATAATTAATTTTTAATTCCTAAAGTTCTGAATTATTAACCCTTAAGCCCCTAAAGTTTTAAAATAAATCAAATATGCAAATTCAGTGATTTTTATTTTTCAAATTTTGGTACAAATGACTCTTTTGAGAAGTATAATATTTGAAAGTGAATTAATTGAAGCAACATGTTGTCAAAGCAACATCTCTTGTGGAAATTAATTAACGTAGAATATTAAAAGATGTTTTTATGTGTGTAATTCACGCGAATGATTGATCAGCCCAAAGGAATGTTAATATTTGACCGAATTGCATATACAGTTGTGGTGATAAACATGTGGCAATTATTTAGTTTAACGTGTGATCAATAAATCAATCCAAAGAAAGGTTTATTGATTGACATGTTTATTTATTGTCAATGTTTGATCACTACAACAAGAGTACCACTTACAAATCAATATTTTTGTCCAAAGACTAAATATTGATGTTGTGCTAGGTATCTTGTGATGGGCCCTACCACTATTTGAATTATTATTTGCATATTAAGGATTGTGATCACTTCATATTAATCGTTCTCTAATTCAGTTTCAGGTTCTGCTGCTTACATCAATTCTATTCCAATGCTTAATAGCACCAACTTTAAGGCATGGTGAGAGAACGTAATGATTGTTCTCGGAGTCATGGATTTGGATCTTGTTTTACGGGTCGATCAACCTACTGCACTTACTGATAAAAGTACATTTGATGACAAGAGGGAGATGGAAAAGTGGGAATGATCTCACTAAGGTATTAAGGTGGGCCAATTGGAAATAGATATGTTAAGATCACATCACATGTAATTTCTATGCTACACATCCATGCTTGATCCATGTCGTTCAGTTATGTCAATATACGTGACCATTGATGGGTTTAGTTACGATATAAGTAGCGAAAGTTGCTTTGATCTTATGTTGATATGATTGATGGACCGGATTGTTTGGGGATGCATTCGATAATGATATCAAAATTCTGAGTACTCATAAGACTATGTTTAATGCACAAATATAAGGTAACACATATAGCTCAAGTGGGAGACTGTAAGGATTTTAATCGAACATATGGGTTTATATGTGAAATATTGTGTATTAAATTAAAGGCTATCAATTTTGGTTAAGCAATTTTAAAGTGATATAATAAGGTTTCGGTATTCTGGGCTATAAAGTATCTAATTAAAGTATGGGCTTATATGTGTAGAGACTAGGCATGTTCCTAATTTCATGATGGGCCGAATTAGGTCAATGGGCAGTTAGAATAAATATACGGTTATGGTCTCCAGATCACAAGTTCTGTTCATTCTGACTCTCATCTTCAGAGAGAAACAAAGGAACAACGTGTTGATCTGGAAGACTAAAATTATAGGACTTGTTCATTGTGATATCTATGTCTGATTCAGGTACGCTTCCGCTTTTGGTTCCCAAGTTCTTGATGATCCAACATGAATGATCTATATGACAATAAATTATTTTCTCCAACATCCATTAGTATTGAGGCTCAAGCAAAGGCTGCAGCAATCTAGGTTAAGATACATGTTCCCCTTGCACCTCTGGCACGAGTCACATTGCTAACCTTCTATTTAATCTCTCTCACAATTTCTGGCAAAAAAAAAACGTTGTTTGCCCTGGGAATGCATACTTGAACTCCTGAGTGATCCCCCTTCTTTTGACGAGTGAATAGTCGCGATTAACATTTTTCTAATATCTCCGCTTGTCCCAATATACA
>CAIGRP010041771.1:0-21735 GCA_903798385.1 Fraxinus cuspidata
AGGAATTCCCCTACCTATCATTTATGTATAAGTATGTCCCCAACTTAATTTCTAATTCATCTTAACCCTCATATATCTTCAATAATAAATTTAGCCCCAATAAAAAAATTTGCTTCATTTAAGTCCCATTGACTAAGATTTTGACAATTCCACATATGACTTTTGACTAAAAAAATTGGGTTGTAACACTAAGTGTGATTGATATCTTACCCCCAAATCTTGTAGTCCACCGTCCACTGTTCCACGTCCAAGCAACACTATATATTGGAATTTGGAATTTGGAATTTGGTGAGAGATCCTTGAAGAAGCCGAGAAGAAGACGTTAAGGAATTTGAGGGGTTTTGGATTAGGGCTTTTTGAGCTTTTTTTGGAGGCCCCTAAAAATTTGAGGCCCAAGACAGTGGCATTTCTTGTCTTAGGCTAGGGCGGTCCTGATTTACATCCAAGGTTATACGGACACGGACACATGTATCGGCATGATGCGACATGGACACACTGACACGTGATTTTTCAAGAAGTAGGACAAACACATTTGAGATTTAAATCTTAATATTTAAAATCTTATATTATATCTTTATTTTATAGGTTTTTATACAAGACATGATATACGACATGTTGTACATTTGTCCGTGGAGTGTCTCTAAATCATTCCTTTAATGTCGGTAATTTAAAAAACATATAAAAAAATGGGAGAAGACACATGTTTAGTTGGATACATGTCTTCGAGTGTCGGGGTAAAAAAAATTGGGTTGTAACACTAAGTGTGATTGATATCTTACCCCCAAATCTTGTAGTCCACCGTCCACCGTTCCATGTCCAAGCAACACTATATATTGGAATTTGGAATTTGGTGAGAGATCCTTGAAGAAGCCGAGAAGAAGACGTTAAGGAATTTGAGGGGTTTTGGATTAGGGCTTTTTGAGCTTTTTTTAGAGACCCCTAAAAATTTGAGGCCCAAGACAGTGGCATTTCTTGTCTTAGGCTAGGGCGGTCCTGATTTACATCCAAGGTTATACGGACACGGACACATGTATCGGCATGATGCGACATGGACACACTAACACGTGATTTTTCAAGAAGTAGGACAAACACATTTGAGATTTAAATCTTAATATTTAAAATCATATATTATATCTTTATTTTATAGGTTTTTATACGAGACATGATATACGACATGTTGTACATTTGTCCGTGGAGTGTCTCTAAATCATTCCTTTAATGTCGGTAATTTAAAAAACATATAAAAAAATGGGAGAAGACACATGTTTAGTTGGATACATGTCTTCGAGTGTCGGGGTCCGACACGTCGCTCGTCGGACACGGACACTGCCTTAGTAGAAGTGTAGGTGCATAGTAGATTTTATCTATAGTTGGCCTGCTAATGTTTGAGTTGACAGGGGCTGTGTAAATTAGGAAGCTGTAATTTGCCAACAGATTTTTGCAGCTCTGGTTGATTTTGAAGGCTGATATTCAATTCTCATTTGGGATAATTTTCTCTCCTTTTTGTTCTCCCATGTGTACATATATATCCATTATATTTCTCAGACAAGAAATTTGAATTATTCTTGATCTCTAAAAATCTTTGTTCATAACATAAGGTTCATTATAAAATATGCATGCGCTTTTTGGGACGTTATTGAGATGTAAACCTGGCACACTTACCAGTTACCAGTTTACCAGCCTCTGGCTTCTGCTTCAAATGGTATTCCCAAAGCATATGCACTTCAAGTTTTTAAGAGTAATACTAGGATTTTAGGGTTGGGCCCAATAGGGAATAATAAGGCCCAATAGGAAACAATGAATGGTTGACAGATAAAAGCCATCCAAGTTTGGGTTGGAACATGAGCAGTACTAATTAAATTAGGCTGCTCAAATAGTCCAACTGGATTATGTGATTGGTTTACCAAATTGTGGTGCCGATATGCATTCAGTCATTTGGTCGATGCCGGCTGAACTAAAACAATACTTAACATCATTGCCCAGGAAGGTCGTTTAACAACAATTTGCCCACATAATTGATGAGTTATATGTTATCGAGAATTATACGTGTTCTAAAAAGTGTAAAGCGTTGCTAAGCTTGAAGGCAAAGTTTCAAGTTTTAAGGGTCTTAAACGAACCTAGGCGAGGCTTATGCGTAAAAAAATGTTTTCTTATTTTTAATATTATTTTAAATTTTTAATCATTTTAATCATTTAATTATTAAAATAATACATATCAAACATCTAAAATTATAAAATGCTATATTTACTTAATAATTCATACCATTAGTTAATTATTCAATTTTCAAATTATAATATTTTTCATAGTTTAAATTTTTAACTAAACAAATCCTACTTAATAGATTTATATGAATTTCATACATGCTTTTAGAATTTGTAATAAAATAACGAGTTTCAAGATCATAATTACATAGTGTAGATAGCATCATAGCTTAAATCTTATTTAACTATTTAGATAAAATCACTTTTGACTTTTGTACAGATAAAATTTTTAAAAACTTGAAACTAAAGTCAAATAAAAAGGTTTTCTAAAAAAAAAAAATTTAATAAACTAAAGTCAATTAAAAGGCTTTTAAAAAAAGGAAAAAATAAAAAATAATAAAACGTGTCTAGGGAAGACGAAAGAGAGATTGAAAAAAAACAGTGTCTAAACGCGATACGAGGCGTTTTGCCTGAACTTTGGCCATAAATTGAGGAAACTGTAAATTCGGAAATTGCATGTTTAATCAATTCATAATTTTTAAAGACTTTCGCTATGAACTAATTGTATGGCATACCATATGGAATTAGGGGATATATAGAATTAGGTTGATTGATTAAAGTGGATTATGATGCATTGGTATAATACGGAATTTTGTGCTACACATAATTGAACAACATACAAGTATTGAAAAATAAATATTTTTTACTTATTAATAGTCTTTTTACTTATAAATAAATTTACTTATAAATTCCACTCGTGCAAATACTTTTAATAATAAACAGTTCTTTTATGTATAAGTGACTTTTTTAGTTATAAGTATTTTTATCTTATATGTGAATATTTTTACTTAAAAGTAACTTATAAATATTTTTTTAACAATAACCATATTAACTGTTGCGGGAATCTGAGAAAATAAAATTGATACCCTTCCGTGGATAAATCTTGGCACCAATAAAGCAACAAAGCTCTGTCCTGATTATCCAAGATCATAGAGGGGTACCCGTAGTTGAATTTAAAACATCAGGTTTTTTGAAGGCAGATTAATTTTAATTATAATACAAACAAAAGCAGCAGAACATTCCTTTATAATGAACGAGGCAGAAAATTTTTGGGTCATTATGCATTTGAAAGGGAGGAACAATGTCTCTCAGACCAATGTAAAAGTTACGTAACGTGCCAAATGAGTTGCATATATCATCAGTAACATAAAATGAACTTCTCAAACGAGTCTAAGAAATCTCTTTAAAAAGTACATTTCATAATCCATCCACTTGCCAAATGAGTTGCATGTATCATCAATGACATAAGATGAACTCATCCAACGAGTCTAAAAAGTCTCTTTAAAAAATGTATCTAATCATTTCTATAATCCATCCACTTGTGGTTCTCGGCCCCAAACAAGTTTAACTTCACCCATAGTTTGCAAATTGTCGACATTCCAAACTTCGGCATGCATCTATAAGCTACTCTAAATCCCTAATAGAAAATAAAAGATTAACAAATTAAACTCCCTTGATGGCCACAAAAACCGTCCAGCATCTTAAAATTGGCATTTAACCAAAAAATATATGTATTATGAATTTTTACAATGATGATACAATAAAAACATTAGCAACCACCGAGTACTTGTAGCTCTTCAATGAAACAAAAAAGTACACACAACTGACAACAAGGACAAAGAGAGAACGTTTACGGCTAGTGCCGAGGCATCGAGTGCCACCTTTCAATCTTGTCATAGTGCAAAACAAAATCATCCTGCAGTAAAATGGAACGGGAGATCAGGATGACCCTTGCTCAAGCATGACATGTACAAATAGATATGATAATTAAAACAAATTAGAATATATACAGAAAACCATTTCAGAAACTTCCTCTATTTGTAATTGAAAAGATTGTGCAAAGTTCAAGATTGAACCTTGTTTCTCAACATCCAGGTGTGGGAATTGAAAAAGAAATATGAACCTCTCTCGTAAGTGCTTGTCTTCAAAAGAGGTTCCGTATCTGTCACTCGAGTGAACCATAACAGGTGCTCTTTATGGTAGAACCATCCTCTAGTATACCTGCAACAAAACAAGATTTTCACTTAGTACTTCATGGGGTTGATATACTGTGTTATTTAGAGAAAAATATATACAGAAGACCCTGGCCAAGAAGACTAAAGGTAAATCACAAAGAAAGCGAAACAAACTTACAGTTCATTTGCTGCAAAGAGTTGTGCCTCGTCTTTTGGCATGCTGCAAGAGCAGAAATAAGAGTGAAAAACAATAAACTCTACTAAATCAAGAATTGTAATGTGAGAGAGTACTAGCAAAAGATTACCTGTAAAAAATATATAACAAGGTGCCTGGCTGGAATTTTTTAAAGTCACTTTGCTGCATTATCAAATGATTGATTTATTAAATAATTGTGGTATAAACAATTTCTGAGAATCATGAAACCATAAAAAATTATCACCTTTAGCGGAGGTGGATGTCTGACATTGTAACACATGGGAATATCGTACTCAGGCTCTACTTTGAAAGGTTCACTAACCCAGGGAGAGGCAAATGTCTTGTGAAGAGGCTCACTTGAGATCAAATTTAGACCGAGCGTTGTTAAATCTGTTCCCACAGCAAGTGAGGTCAAACCTGGATTTTCCTTCTTTATCCGTTTTAACATCCCATGCATCCCAAAGTGATCAGGAACACTTGGCAATTCAATCGGATTGTCCATGAACTGGTTGGCAAAGTAAGAGATGGATGGCTGGTATTGTTGATTATGCTGCATGAAACAAAGTGTGTTGAGCAATGTCATTTAAAAGCTTAAGCTATTAAGAAAGAGATATATTGATTTTTGTAAATTTAGTCATCATCGCCCCCCTTAAATAAAGGGCAATTAATTTTTTTTTAACACATACAAAATTTTCATAA
This sequence comes from Fraxinus cuspidata, assembly GCA_903798385.1. Lineage (NCBI taxonomy): Eukaryota > Viridiplantae > Streptophyta > Magnoliopsida > Lamiales > Oleaceae > Fraxinus > Fraxinus cuspidata. The sequence goes on from CAIGRP010041771.1 coordinate 5,112, forward strand.
AAAAAGTGGTGTAAGTCTAGAACACAAGTCTTATGCATGCTACTATGTCGAAACATCTCATCCAAAAGTATAAGCTCTTAGAGAGTCACATTTATTTTATTTCATCACCATAATGATAATAGTACGAATTGAACTATAGAGAACATAGTTTAAGCGGGTGACAATACCTCAAAGCCATGAAAATGTAGATCACGATTGATTGAAACCCTACTTGATGACACACGGTGTTGTTGCTAGGATGATGAGTTGGATGCAAAAATAATATAAGTATTAATTAGTAATTCGTGGTGTTCCTAAAAACTGTATCTTCTACTGCTATAACTTACAGCCATTTGCTGATACTGCATTAAATATGCCATATTGTTATGCATCTGTTCTTTTTGGTGTGTATTGGAAGGCAACTGAGATAAGCCCAGGTCACTAAGACCATCTGTCATATTTCAAAGGCAAGTCAGATAAGGAGTTAAGAACATTATAGGGTGTTCTCATAATTGATTCATACCTTCAGAAAACCAGCAAACATAATGATTCAAACCAAATGTATTCTACACTAGATGATTTAAACAAATATATATTCACTGCATATTTAATACTGCATATGTAAATACATATGAAATAAGAGTATTTCAATTAAAATTTACAAAAACATGGCATGTAATTGCACACTATATGAAGGGTATGTTCTCTAAATTGTCTTATGTTTTCAACCAAGACGTAATAGAATATGTTATTTGTAAAAGCTTATGAGACAGCAATACGAAAACAAACATCAATTTCCACAAACACGGTATGCAAAGCATAATTACACCAGATATGCTATATACAGGGTATGTTTTATAAGTTCCTCCAAAATGTATGCATAACAAATATCTCATTTGGTGTGGCACAATTACTTGCACGAGTTAAAAATGTGAAGATGTGGAATTTCCTAAAATGTAAGAAATATCGAACCATATGAATAAATTCTAAGTGTAGAAGGTACACAGAAGAAAATCTTACAAAAAAGTAACCAAATATGAGTGTTTTAGGAAAGTGGACAGTAATTTTCAACATCAAAAAAGGAAATTGTAGTCATTTGGTTTGGGATGGAGGACTACTACATAAGATCTCTTAAACTACCCATTCCCCCCAAGAAGAACATACATGGAAAAAAAAAAAACAAAAGAGAAATGTGGATCATTTAATACATTAAATCATTAACTTAACAAATCAAGTGCCATAAGATTTCAATGAAAAATCACCATAAGAAAATAATAAAAGACCTTTTAGGACTGCAATGGAAACTTATGTTAATAGTGTCACAGCAATGTGTGGAAAATTATAGGCAGAATAACTCAGTCCATTGTACAAACGGCTTTTCCATTTATCATTCCTTTAAAAACAATTGAATACAGAATTCTGGACATATATTTCAGTCATCATAACCATTATAGCAATATGCAGTAATAGAAATTATGATTCGACTAGACAACATAAGAGTACATTCACAGTGAAGGAAATGTGTATTTAATAAGGGGTTAAGACGAATATAATAGAATTTTGGGGTTTAGTTTTCAATTATAGAAATTACTAAATGTTATATAAAATAGAAAACGAGGAATTTGATTGTAATTTGGATTTAGTGGAGCACTAAGTAGAATTATATGGAACTCATTTTCATTTTATACAAGCAAAACCCTAAACCACCGAACACCGATACAGAGAGAAAAATGAGAAAAAAGAAAGAAGAAAATGGAAAGAAAAAAGAAAGAGGAAGAAAAAGAAGGTAAAACCTAGCGTTGCCGCCTTTCTTCACCCTCTCGGCGACAACACTAGGTTTATAGAGAGCAAAAGTGAGAAAGAATAAAAGGAAAAGAATAAAAAGAAAGAAGAAGAAAAAGAAGGAAGAAGAAGCAAACGAAGTGTCCGGTTGAAATTTGGAGGATCCGACACATATTCCATACTCATACCGATGTCATGTCGTGTTCGACACGAGTACTCCAATCATTTCGAAGAGTCCGATTGTTAGAGCCACAAACTGTGTTGCTCCAATAAATGAAATCCATTACAAGTTAAGTTTGCACGAGTAGAAGGTGGAGCTTGGTTAGCGACTCCAACAGAGCATAAACACACGCCTACAAGATTACCCACAGAATTAGCAATGCTCGTGGAATATCCCACATTTGGCAACACAAATTGTCCTGAAATAAGGTCTTTGAAAAGCAAAGAGACCAGTAAATCCCTGACGAACATTGCAATAAGCAAATTAAAAGTACACAATTGCAACTACCATAATGTCCAATATTAGTTTCACCTGAATGTAGTTTTTTTAGTTGTCCAAATAGAAATGTTCATAACCAAATATGTGGATAGTATTTACCTCCTGATTGATTCAAAACACCACTGAAGGAACCAAACTGAGGATAAAAGGGTGTGCTAGAAGCTCTTTGGAGGGTGTCCGGAACTTTTGAATTCGATCCATCTGTTGCTGGCTGCATCCACATTATCAACATAAAGGAAAATTCAAAAACAACGGGCATGAAAGCTTTACAACTATAATAAACTCTTTCGGTCTGATTAACTGTATATCCAGATTGAATTATATAAAATTTGACTTAATAATTATGAAAACCAGGGTAAAGTAAAAAATTAATCTTTATTTTTAAAACAAGTATCATGGCATCGTGCTTTAGAGAAAGTAGTGATTTTTCATGGTACTGAAATAATAGACGAAATACATGATGCACAAAGAAAATGATCTTACATTGAATGTGCCTGACATTTTGTAGAATTCCTCACAACAAAAAAGCAACAGGTCGCTTATCTGAAAAGAGCCTTTGTAAGATTCAACCACTTGAATATCCAACTGTTTCAGTTTTAAGATCTATTCATAACAATAAAGCAGGGAAAATCATCCATTACAGCCATCAAGCAACCTCCTTGTGACTGCATAGATGTTAGTACAACTCAAGCAAAGTGAGAGCTTAATTAATTTACATATAGTAAACAAACCTGGAACAAGCAAGATATTGTGCATTATTGATTCATGACAGTACTTGTTTCACAATGATAAGGTGCAATTTGGCTTTGTCAGCTCGTTCAATTCAGGAGCCAATAATAATGTATGACTAGGCCTTTGAATATACTCATCCGCTCCCCCTCCCCGCATGCTTAAATTTTTGTGCCACATGCAATTCTATCAATGTCGCAAGTATGTTTTCGTGCCTACTGTTTCATCCTACTATGTGAATGACAATGATTTTGACTCTATACATCTCGTGGAAAGAATACTAACTTGTTTGACCCTCATTTTGGGGGAAATGTATTTTGAAATAGAGAGTTTTTGGAAAATGTGTGATTAAGAAATAAGAAAAAGTTTTTGATTTAAGTATAAAATTATTTTATTTGAAAATGTGTGGTTGAAAATAAATTTTGAAAAAATGGAGCTCAAACAAGGGCTAAAGCAGGAAGCAAAACGAACGTTACAAAGTAAGATTACTAAACTTGTAGTAATTTAAAAAAAAAAAAAAAGTAAAATTATTTGTCTTACTCAATGCTTCTGGATTTTCACAAAATAAAAAATTTCTATCATCATTTGTAATAATATATACTCGAGCTAATGTGCAATGACACTAGTGGTGCAAACTCAATCATTGAACTTTCTACACCTGAACACGGTCTCTCTCACCCCCAAGTGATCTCCCACATCATAACCACAGAAGCATGTATATCTTGGAGTTAGGATTCATCATGGACCTTAATAAGAGGAAATAAATTATAACAAACCACATAAAATGGATCTTGATCAGGAATCGTGTTTCAAGTAACTAAACTAGCTTTTTCCAGAACTTTTGTTTTTTTGTTTTTTTTTCTTAAGAAAAGAGAACACGCTACTATAATATTTTGGAAGCAAAAATATCATTTCATTCCCACCTCGACCCCCAAATGAAAGTGCGTCGAGAAAGTTATATTACATTTTTACTTCAAACTTGATCATTTGAATATCCTAAGCACGTAGACCATCGCAGTCAAAATCAATATGTCCCCATAGCATAAACACAGAACCATATATATTATAGAGTTAAGGTGCACATGGTCCTTGATGAGGGAAATAAAAACAAATAGATGTAGTTTGATAAGGGAAATATTAAGTAAATTGGAACTCTTTCACTTATAGTAAATAAAATAACTAGATCTTGATAAGGGACCTAAAACAAACCTTGACAAGAGAAAATAATCGAAAGATAAAATAAATGGACCTCGATGAAGGATCATGTTATATATAAGCCAAGCATACAGAATTGCATAGCTTTACCATTTTGGAAGCAAACTTATCTTTTCATTCTTTTCCCTCCTGTCCTAGGGTTAGGAGACAAGTTGTAGATAAATATTTAGGATTCAACCCAAAATATATTTAATACTTATAAACTTCAAGGAGCACCAAATTTTCATTTTTCTTGAAAAATCTTTGCTTGAAAAAAAAAATTTAAATTAACACATTTTAAAAGATCACCATTCAGAAATCATTCTTTATGTCTAGCAGATCTATGCAAATTGATTTAAGTGAAACTCAAATCCAATTTTGCCTCAATTTTATTTTTAAAACACTAAAAAACAGCTAAAGCAAAATTTTCGTGGGTAAAAATTCAATTCATATCCATGCAACAAATTAAAAGTCTAAAACCCATAAGATTAAAAGCTCATAAAATGACACTTAAACTCAATCAAACAAAACCCTGGATTCCTGCACGTTCTAATCTACAAAACCCCAAAACTAAAAAATTGTTAAAAAAAAACTCAAATCTCAATCAAACAGTACCTCAAGGCAAAGAGAGAGCAAAAACTAATGTCCTAACAGCATTTTACCTTTTAGCAAATGGATAAAAGGAGTATATGTGTGTGTGTGTGTGTGTGTTCTAAGTTGAAGAGGAGAATGGATTGTGATTTTAGAGAGAGAGAGAGATGAGACGCTAGCTCTTTAGGGGGTAGATTGTTCATTGGTACAATTCTTCTTACTATTGTTCTGTGTTTTTTGGATGCACATAATCTTGAACTGATTAATGTAATTAGGTAGATTAGGTACTTTTATAAAAATAATAAATAAGTAAATTAGGAATTTGCTATATTATTTTTTATTTTTTTTAAATTTTGGATTAAGAAATAAGATAAGGAATATGTTGTTAAAATTTGGGGTTCCATCTTAAAATATCAACCTAATTAAGAGGAGTAGTTCAAACTCTTATAAATTGATATGTGTTTCCATCTTTATTCGATGTGAGATTCTATTCCTTAAGATTTCCTCATAAGATGGTGACTCGTTTGAGCAGATCAATCTTGAAATTCGTGTGCTCATTTTTTTGAGTTTTAATCGGATCGAATTGCTCGTTGTAACTTAATGAGCTCTGATATCATGTTAAAATTTGAGGTTTCATCTTAAAATGTCAACATAATTAAGAGTGGTAGCCCAAACTTTTATAAATTGGTCTATATTTTCATCTTTAATCGATGTGAGATTATATCATTTAACATATGTTTGCCTCAACTTAAAAGTAAGCAAATTTTTGGGTTTTAAGCATAGTTGGATGAGTTACATTTTATCTTCTCTTCAACTTAGAATTTTAAAAATAACTTCTAAGTTACGCTTTTAAGCTTATGATCAAATGTCTAGAAAAATATATATTGCCTATATGTTTGGATGCCTCCTGACATGCAAGGACAAGATAAAAATGTTCAAGAGATTAAATGTCGAATCCAAGAATTAGAATAAAAATGTGTAACATCTTAAATACCACTTATCCTCACAAACGCAAAACATAGCATGTATATGTAATGACTTTATATTTATGCGTTTTTAATGGGGAAAAAAAAACATATTATGGCTAATCATATGGGCCATCAATTGTACACTTACGACGTCTAAAAGTGTCAAATTCAATCTATTGACATTATTTTCTAAGTTTTCTGCATATGTTATAAATCAAGACTAGTCACTAAATTTTCATTTTGTTAGTATTATGTCCATCATTGACGAATGAATTTCTAAAAGAGACGCAATAAACAAACACAACAACATGGCTTGTACACCCATGCTAAAAAATGAATACAGGTAAACATTTTCATCTCTGGTAGATGCTAGTTTTAATATGGTGTCTAACTTTAATATTTCAAGAATAAAGAAAATGAAAATGGAGAGTTACTCTCACTCCTCTCTCTAATTTTTCTTTGACTTGGATATAGATGTAATCAGAAAGTTAACTAAACAAGAAGTAGAAATTGAGGTATAAGGTAATGACGATTTAAATGGAGGTAGTCAAAGAAATCTAATCGAAAAATTTAAATATTAAGAATATTACTGAAAAACAATAGAATGGGGAGCCCCATCGTAGTTGAGAAAATAAAATATATTGAAATGTGTAAGGATAACTCATTCATGTAAGGTATTTTTAGTAGTATTTTCCTTAGGGTAAGAACGGAAAAACTTCCCCATACTCGCATTACCCCATCCTGTCAGAGAATCGACGTTATCCGGCAGGGCGGGGGACAGGGACGTTACCCCAATGCCATCCATACAAAAGGCTAAAGGAATTCAATAGAAATCAAAATGATAGAAGGGTGGTCGAAAAAATAACCACCATAGAGATTATGAAAATGTCCAAATTTAGAGTACTAAGTAAACAAAAATCTAATTTCATTTTGTCATTATAATCTACATATACGTTTCAAAATTTTCTCTCACCATTCTTTCCGTGTTTGACTCAATTCTATACGCACACGAACTTTGCAAAGTCACTTTGCTGAGTTAGAAAATGATTGATTGACTGAATAATTGCGATATAAAAAAATTATGAGAATTGTGAAACCGTACAACAAATTTCACTTTTTAGTGCTGGTGGTTGTTTGTCATTGTATCATTGTGGAACACTGTACTCCAACTCTAGTTTAGTGGCCTCATCATCCCAGGAAGAGGATAACGTCTAGTGAATGGGATTAGCGGAGATTAAATTTAAACCAAGCGTGTTCTCAGTTCCCACAGCAAGCGTCCAGCCACGTCCAACCTCGGTTTCTTTTCTCGTGAATTTAATGAACCGTGCATCTCGAATTGATCAGGCACATTTAAAAATTCCATACCTTTGTCCATGAACGGGTTCGCCAAGTAAGGGTGGGATGGCTGAAATTTTGCATAAATTGATCAATTAGATCACGTGTCAGATTTTTACAATGAAGTCTGTTGAACAACATCGTTTAAGCAGTTTAGAAAGGTATATTGATTTATTTAAATTTAATTTTCAACACACTCCCTTGAATGTAACTCGGATTCTTTATTTTATACATATGCACAAACTTCATAAAAAGTATAGCAATGAGTTTGGAACATAAGTCTTATTCTGCTACTATGTTGAACTACCTCATCTAAAAATATAAGAATAAAAACACACGATCACAATTGGCTGATTCACGCATGAGTACGAGAAGGAAACTAATATTGGGCAAAAAGCTCTCTTGAGGACTTTATTTTTACAAAAACAATCAAGAAACCAACTAGCCCTCGCAAGAGTTTAAATTGTTAAAAAAAAACCTTTGACAATAAAAAGAGTAGTTTCTAAGAGCTGCGGAGGGGCGACGATGACACGCCTCAACACCTTAGTTTCAGGTACCGGAAGATCTCGTTCGAGCTCGTCCTCGGTCGTCAAGCTCGGAATTCAACGGGTGCGACTTTTGGTAGCATCAGTGGGACAGCAGGAGAACATGCATAGGGGAAGATGGTGGCAGAACCATTTCATTCATGTTGGGAAACGGAATGGGTGATTGATTAATCAGTCATTGTGAACTAGATGTAAAATGGAATGCGGTATTTGCATGTGAACACGTTATTCCTCCGGAATTATATCTCACGCCCCATCTGCATCACAATTGGAAACATTTCATATTAAAAACAGAAATAAAATAACACCAAAAAATAACGTAAAGCAAGTTAATTATTGTCAACAAAAATTGAAATGAAATCCATAGTATCTTATGTTTCACTCGACAGATTAAATGTATTTTTAGACATTTGATATATTTTTCTCGACAGTTTAGTCAACACTACCAAAAAAAAAAACTATGGAGAATAACGGATACTAACTGCCGCGCGTTGACATTTGGATTGTCATCCATCAAGACAAACAGATGAGCTACGGATCCCAATCCAACACACCAATCCTTTCATCACCTTGATTTGAAAAATCCAGAAATATTTTTAACTTTACCAAGTTCACCAAAATCAAAAGTCCATCTATTATTTCATCATATGCACAAAAAAGGACTTCCAATCACCCAAATCTTCACAACCAAAATAGAGAAAATACCTTACGATGTTTGGAAGTGCAACTCTATGCAGAGGAAATTATTGACCCGTTTTCATGGATGTTTAGAAAAAAAACATAGGTATATTTGGATTTTAATGTAAAATCATAAGAATTGAGAAGAGGGATAAAATTCATTTCCATAATATTGACATTATTTTGAGGAGTGGGAGTTGGAAAAATAGAATTATTTTGTCTGTAAGGTGTATGTTTAGATAGAAGAGTTGCCAAATCACTTTTGAAATGAAAATACAATATTGTAATTTATAATAGTTTGTAAGGAAATTTTTGTCCAAAATATCAAAAAAATTCGTGGAAACGTTTAGAATAATTTTCACGGACATATTTCAAAATGCAAAGTGAAAAGTGGTCATTTTGTGCAATTTCCCTTATTTAAATTTTGTCTTGAACGAAATAATTATTGTGCAATTTCCTCTTATTTAAATTTTGTCTTGAACAAAATAATTAATGAACTTAACAAGGTCAGAAATCCTACCTTCGTAATAACAAGAACTGAAAGTCTCTGATGCATAAATTTCTAAAATCATGCAGTCATATGATGTATACATTATACAGAATGACACAATTGAACTATAGAGAGCATAGTGGAAAATGATGATAATACCTCAAAACCATGAAAATGAGGATCTCGATTGCCTGAGTTTTGATATGAAACTGCACTTGATGATGCGTGACGGTGTCGATGAAGATGATAAGTCAGATATGCATCCCCAAAGTTGAACCCAAAAGACCTTCCCATCTATACATTTAAAACAAATGAACAAAAATAATGTTAACTATTAATTAGACATTCATGGTGTTCCTAGCAAATGATATCTTCAACTACTATAACTTGTAGCCATTTGCTAATACTGCATTAAGTTTTCCATATTATCATGGATCTGTTCGTTTTGTTGTGTACTTATGGGATATACAGAAAAACCTTGGGGGCTGAGACCATCTGTCATATTTCAAAGCCAAACAGCATGTAAGAAATTATAGGGTGTTAGTATAATTGATTTAAACTCTCATAAATCAGCAAACATATTGTATTTATTGAAAATCAACGGATGTATATACGGAGGAGAAAGAGATTTAGTAGATAATTGTTAACCTCAAAAAATGTGTTGATAGGATCCCGGCTTCACTCACTTCCACATAAGCTTGCTCTTGCAAATTCAGACAAGTCGTTAGTCACATGTGGCCTTCTCCGATGGTGGGGGAGGCGATCATGTGCACTCTGACGATCAAGTTAGTCAATAAGATATTTATATTTGGGTGTAATGTGTTTTAGACATGAGTCACTTAAGTTTTTGGGCACTGGGCCTATGTATGAGAGTATGTAAAAATGAGAGGGAATAATCTTACAAAGCTCGTAAAAATGGGAAGGAGTAATTTTACAAAGCTTGTAGTGTTTTGAGTTGCATTACCCTTCAAATGGCATGAGTTGTAAGCTTGTAGTAGTAGGGATGAGTGGTAGTCATTGGATGAAAAGGCACGTGGCTTATCTCCTTATTTGAAGCATCCCATCGTAGGCTTCATATCACACATACTAAGTCATGCATCATTTAATGCACTTTGAAAAAGTATCCACTCTAGGGCCTAGGTCTGAGTACCTATGTAGTAGGCTGGTAAGACTTGACATTCTTCTGCTATAACATGAGTTACATCAATCATTCGCATAAGATCTTTATGTAGAAGATCTCTTGGAAAAAGTGAATATGAAAAATGCTCATTTATGGTTAGGAGGCTTCCGCTTCTATAATATGGGCTTCAGGGCTTCGGCCACTTACATAGTGCTTCAGCCAATTATATGGCGCTTCACTTCAGGGCTTCAACCACATAGATAGTGCTTTGGCTTTAGGGCTTCGGCTTCAGGGCTTCGACCACTTACATAGCTCTTTGGCCACTTTTATAGTATTTCGGTGGGTCACCTCTCTATTGTTGTTTTATAGTGGGTGGTGTCTCTCTTCGATCATGGAGCTTCTACTTATACATGGGCTACATGTGAGGCGTCGATTCGTCACCTTTACCTATAACTTCGTTTCGATTTTTGATGATACAGAATGCAGGCCTTTTGAGCTTTTTCTTGAGCCTCGATTTTAAGGCGTAGGCTTCTTCTTGAGCCTAGATTTTGAGGCGTAACAATAGTCCCCCAAGTCTATGTATGATTATTCATGTTATGCGTGGATTTGAGAAGTAATATTTTGATATGTCATGTCCTTTGCTTGACTTGACAGTTTTTCCTATTATTGCTCTTTTAACATAACACAATAGTCCTCGAGTTCAAGTATAGATATTTATATTATGGTTGGAGTTAAGAAAATATGACCTTTCATGGAAAACCTTTAATTTATGCTTTAGTTTGGCTGAAATTTGATATAGAATGAGACTTTGAAGTGCTGAAGTTATGCTTTAGTTTGACTAAAATTTGATGTAGAGATAAGGTTCTGAAGTGCTGAAGTTATGCTTTAGTTTGGCTAAAATTCGACGCAGAGACGAGGCTCTAGAGTGCTGAAGTGAAGAAGAAGCGTTTTTGAAGTTTATCTTCGAAACTTTTGAATGTAAGCTCATTTTTTTTGCTCCTTTAGAAGAGTTCACATTTTCATGCATGGTAGATAGGGGTTTGTCCATGCAGAGACTTCTCCCATGGTATTTAACTTTATCCATGGGATGCGTATGATGTCAACCTTGGAAAATTTGGTGGTAGTCTCTTTTGGGATCCTCCTTTTCTTCGAGGCACTCATGCTTCTCTACACAGTAGATGATTCATCCATATAAAGACTTCTTCCATAATATTCAGTTTCATCAATATGAGGTATATGATGCCTACTTTGAAGAATTTGGAGGTGGTCCCTTTTGGGATCCACCTCTTCTCCAAGGCGCTCATGCTTCCCTATATGGTGGATGCTTCATCCATGCAAAGAGTTCTCCTATTGTGTTAAGCTTCATCCATGGGAGGCTTATGATGTCAACCTTGGGAAAAGTGAATATGGAAGATGTTCATTTATGGTTAGGAGGCTTCCACTTCGATAATATAGGATTCAACCACATATATAGTGATTTGCCCACTTACATAGTGCTTCGACTTTAGGCTTCAGCCACTTATATAGTGCTTCGGATGAAGCAATTGATCACCTCTCTGTTGTTATTTTGCAGCAGGTGGCGGCCTCACTTCGGCCATGTAGCTTCTGCTTACACATAGCGCTTCGGGTGAGGCTTCGATTCGTAATCTTAATCTATGACTTCGGTTTGAACTTTTATGAAGCGAAGTGTGGGCCTTTTGTTTTGGGTTTCTTCTTGAGCCTCGGTTTTGAGGCGTAACAATAACCATTGTTGTTACAGTTGCTGAGTTCACCGCACTTCGTTAACACTTGGAATGGCCGAAACCCTAAGGCATAGTGGGCAATATAAGGCTCCATTCTTTACATAATACGATGTCGTTTCACATTTTGGCCTTTTTTTATTTGTGTGGTTGAAAATTATTTTATGGGAAATGTGTGATTGAAAATGAATTTTAGAAAAAATGGGGGTCAAACAAGGGCCTAGTTTCTTTTGAAGTGCTTGAGTTGTTTAAGGTTAAGGCTCAAAGCTTTTTGGTTACCAAAAAAATTATTTTTGACTTGTGAACTTCTTTTTTTTATTCCATTGTGATTAAAACTTTAATGTAGCCGACTAGCACCAAAAAAAATGTTTAGTTTAAGATGTAAGTTTGCTCTATAGTGATTGAAAGAGTCGTGCTCCAATAGCATAGTTGAGAAATAAGTATAGAAATATTACACGAGTACATATCAATATAATAAGAGTATTTTCCATTTGTACAGAAGCCACTCCACATAAATGCACCAGAAAACTCACAATGGGGTGGGCCCCACTGTGTATTAAAAAAATAAAAAATGCACAGGCCCCACATGGTGTGAGTATTCTGGCCCATTTTTGTTGGTTTTTCATTTGTATGTGTAGCACATCTCATAATAAGACTGGATCGGTCAATTCGAATTGGTGCCACAAAAATTTTAACTCGTGTGAAAAGTAGAAACTTATTATTTTTTAGTTAACTCTTTCGATCGTCTATTCAACTTATATTTTAGTTGTTTCACACTTAACCTTTAACTTCTTTCATGATAATACCCTAATCAATTTTCAAAATATTAATAAATAGCACAAATGAAAACATAACCTAAAATTTCCATTCATAAATAAGCAAAAGTTAATAAAATTAGCCAGGTCATTCCTCATAAGCGATCAAAGTTTTGGTCAAAGCAAGAAAATCTAGAATTAAAATATATAGTCATGATCTCATGTTTCCAGTGGGCAAGATAAATACTACACACCGCTAAGATAAATACTACACACCGCTGATGTGATAAGAGAAGTTTAGTTATGGTTCTCTGAGACGGTCATAAATTCAATGAACCATAACTAAGGTTCTCTTACCATATCAGCAATGACAAATTTTTATCATACCCACTAAGGATAAGAGATCAATTCTATTAGAATCTATGTCAATGCAAACCTTTTATTTATCCAATTTGTCGTGTCTTGACTAAAGGTATTCTTGTTTTGAACGGAAATCCATGTTGACATACCCTTTTTCTTCCAAAATTGTCCTACCCTTCCAATCATAATATTTGTTCTTAACAAGTTTGACATTATCGTGTAATCACGTTTTAAGTTTTTTGTCTAGGTATCGGTAGACTTCATGTAACCCATTAGTATTTTTGTAAAATGTCGGAATTAGTTCTTATTGCCCAATCTACGCTTTTTTTCACACTGCATAATAATCAAGTCATCCATTTCCTTGTAAAAATTATTTTTATAAAAGGAAAGTTAAGGTTGAGCTCCCCAACCATTTTTGAATACTTAACTTAATTAAATTTATAAGTTTGGATCAACATATCACCATAACTGTCAAAGTAATTGTTAAAGTCAGACACGAATTTCACTTGACTTATAAAAATGGAAGGCGAAATCATTAAACCATATAACATTTCTCTGTTATTCAACTAAAGGTCATATACAATTTTACATTCATAATGACGATTCATTGAAAAACTCAAATTCACAAATTTAAATAAATTGAGGATCTAAAACCTCATTTTTGAACGCTTAGGACTTGTTTTCACATCACGTGAAACTTGAAAGGCATGCTCACTCCAAATTCAGTAACCAAGTATTTATTCGGATCCAAACAGTGCACCCGATTCTCGTGTTCTGTTCAAAGGCATGCTCAGAAAATCATGTTTGTATGTCTTTTTTTCTTCCGAAACTACCCTCACTTTAAACACCATTTTAAGAAAATCCCCCTCTCTCTCGCTTGTTTCTCTCTCCTCATTCTTCAAGTGCTAGTGAAGTTTTTCTTACCCACTCACTGTGTGAAATTATCGACAAAAAAACATGAATACAGCTACAAGCACTTTTGTAATCAGGTGGATCAATTTTCTTACTATGGTATGTGCTTTTTTCTGTATTCTTTTCTTGATTTTATTGAATATATGAGCTTGTTGCCTGAGACCTTCTTTTTGTTTTTATTTGTTTTAGTGAATGACCCTTTATCATAGCTTTGGTAGTTTACTGTTTCTTGTTAACTATTAATTGCCACTAAATGGGTTTATTTATTTTCTTATGGATTTACCTCTCTCTATTTTAATATCAGCTCATATTTTTCAGAAATTTTCAAATTAAATGTCTATTTTTCTATTATATGGAATTTCAAGTTCAGTTCCTCGGTCTGTTGCTTAATGGTGTAATAGTTCATCTGAATATGTTACTGGTTGAAATAGTTGAAAATGCAATTTAAATAAATTAAGCTTTAGATTATGTAGTTCATTTATAAATGCTGCTTCTCTACTGCTTAAAATTTTGGATGAGGTACTTCAATATAAATTTAGTGGTGAAATTTTACTATTGTTATTGACAATGCTGGTCACCAATTCAACTATTGGGTGAAAATTTTGGGAATCGTCTCCTACACTTGGTTGAAATTATTTTAGACATGTGCATGCTCACTTTAAATTTTCTGTGCAGTTATTATCTATTACAGTAATAGGTTTCGGAGTGTGGATGAGCACTCACCACGACGGATGTAGGAAAGCTCTCACAATCCCTGTTCTCGGCCTTGGTGCCGTAATCTTTCTAATGTGAACTTTTCTTCTATATGCTTCTTGAATATTCTGAATTTTTGTTTACCTGATATCGTCGCTAAGTTGGGAAAAAAAAAATCTTTTTTAATAATTTTCAGATCAATAATTGGATTTATGGGTGCGTGGAAGAACAACTCCATCCTGTTGTGGATTGTATCCTTACCGGATTGATTAGAACATTTATGAAACATAGACCATTGTCCTTTTCTTTTCAAATGATTTTCAGATACATAGTTTGATTTATGGGTGCACGCAAGAACAACTCCATCCTGTTGTGGATTGTATCCTTATCAGATTGATTAGAACGTGTATGAAATAGTCTTATTTCTCTACAAGGGTTTTCCTTAGCTTGTAACTTGCAGTATCTCATCTTGCTATGCGCTGTTTTGGTAGCTATATTGGTCTTCACAGTTTTGGCGTAAGTATCTTTTGTGGAAATTTTTTTATTTTTAAGTTATTCATTATTGTTTACTGATTTGAACTTCGTGGAATAATCCTTCTCCTCCCGTCCCTGTTAATGCAAATTTCTGCATTCTCTTTAGTCGCCTTCTGGAGGTCATTTCTTTATTTCAAGCTCTTTTATTTTATTTTTCTGCATCCAAATTGCTTTTGCCTTTTTTGTGAGGCTACAGTACTTGAGTTTGAAATAAATAACATGCTTGTGTTGACAGAAAGGTAGGAGTCTTCACGAAAAATTTACTTTTTTAAATTGAAGTAAGAAAAAAGGTGAGTTATCCTAATATGTTTAGAGTTAAAAAGTTATTTAAAAGTGATTTTTATTTTTCCTTCTTAAGCTCAGCTAGAAATGCTCTATATGTTCTCTTGATACAACCTTATTTAAATACAAGAAAAGATAAGGAAGGTAATCTCCATGAGTACTTAGCCCATAATTATTCGGGCTGTATCGTGGTCGTTCTAATAACAGTATAATTTAAATTAGCTTTGTCATGAATATCGGTTCTTAAGATGGCTTAAGATCCTGTTGCTGGGGCTCGAAGCTGAGAAGCATTTTGAAAACAAGTACGCTAGAAGAGAATTTGTTTTTGACATCACTGTAACACTAACTTTAGTTACTAACTGCATTTCATGCTGGATAACTAGTAAACTTTAAGTTTAATGCTTTGCAATAGAGGAAATAGATTTGGGTACTAATGATCTAATCTTTTAAGAAGATTCAATCATTGAAATAAAGATCTTTATCATAATTGTTAATGCATAATACGGATTGTACGTGTATTAGTTTTTTATAATTTTAAATTGTTTGTTGAAATCTCTTAGAGTTGACAAGCTCGTATTATCCTCAAACCATAATGTTGGTTTGTCCATCCTAAATCCAAGAATCTTTCTTCATTCACAACTCACGAGTCTACCATCAACTAACAACATCTGTTGCTCCGTTACTTGACAAATTGCCACCAATTATTAACGATGATGTTTGCTCTAAAATTACACAAATCTTTTTTCCAGAAAGATTCTACTGATCGAGCATCAATTATAAGCAAAATTCATGTGCAAAATTCCATTTTTTATTTCAACATTAGTATTATTATAGTTCATTCAAAGGGCTTTGTGTAATGTATGCATTTTATCACTACTTCGTCTTGTCTTCTCCTTTTCAGGTTTATTATAACAAATAATGGCTCTGGTCATAGCGTAACTGGTTTGAGGTAAGACCACCTATATTTACTTTTCCATTTCATTTTTGTTTCACATTTTGTAGGCATACGAGCCATTACCTCCTCACACACTTTTCCCCTCTCTCTCACCACCCTCCCCCCAACCCCCACCAAAAAAAGAAAGAGTTGAATTTTGCTTGTAATATAGAAGTTGTTCTTGATGGTCCAACTGTTGGCCTGTTAAAAGACGAAATGCCCATAAGGCTATATTGACAGAAGGACAAATTAGGTAGCTGAAGCATGTCTTATATATACCCGAAGAAGCCCCTTTCAAAAGAGTGATTCAATCCCAATAGAACAGATTAGTAAAGGGAGAGGTAAGACTTAAATTAACATGGCCTGGTTTCACGGGGTGCCTTTCTTCTTGACACAGAAAGGGACACCGTGCGGCAGTAGTCTGCTCCGCTAGACTACCTTCCGCCTACTCTCGGTCGTTTCGGGACGAAAGTAAAATTTGATCACAATTTGTAGAAAGCTTGCA
>CAIGRP010041773.1:0-14074 GCA_903798385.1 Fraxinus cuspidata
AAGCCGGTATTTAACCACTTAATTACAAAACCAACAAAATGTTCACGAGTTCTTCAGTTGATTTATTCTTTGCCCTCTCTATATCAATAATAGACTCCAGGAGCTTGGTGAAATGGTGTGAACCCAGTTGCAAAAATTGATGTCCTGCAGAAACTGAGCGATCCCTACTCCAAGAATTCACTAGGAATTGAAGGCCTCTGCACATTGTCAGAATTCCTTCACAGAGTTGAGATTGTAGTATAAGACTCTTTTGAAATTCTAGGAGTAGGAGCATCTCCACTTAGAACTGCCACAGAAGACAATATCCTCCAACAATGCTTTGAATGCTAGACGTTGCATTATATGCTTTTCTGCTACCCAAAAATCTGATCTTTGAACATCTAATTGCTGGCAAATGGTTAATCGCAGAAAATGAAAACCTTTCCAGTTTCATCTTAATTTTTATAAGCGCGTAAATATTCATTTAAAGCCAAATGTCATAGAGTTGCAAATTTCAAGCACCGGGCAGCCTTAGCTTCTCCCAATTTTCCGCCCCTCGCAGTCAAGATAAGTCAGCCTTTGATTAGATGGTTGGCACAAAAAAAATTAACTTCTGAGAATTAAAATTGAAAATCGATCCATTATATGAAATATCAAGACTTCCAATCATATGTTTCCTGAGATAACTAACTTGGAACTTCTTTCTCTTATTATAGACTGAATTACACCCGAGTTGTTCCATATACAAAATTTCAATTTTTAGTACTGGTTTTTAAGGTCTAGTTCGATTCCAGTATACCATTGTAAGTGGAACCTATAAAATTCTCATCTAAAACTTATTAAATATCAAAACTTCCAATCATAATATATTTCCTTAATTCTATTGAGAAAATTAAGACTTCTACCTCTATATACTTAGGAAATTGAAATATACTAATTTTTTTGAAAAATACCGACCAGCCTAAATTACGAGAGTAAAGGAACAAGTAATCCAAATCGCCAACCGCATGCCTTTCCTCCAATTCTAATATGCAATCTCTTGCCATTTCTCTATATCACCTAAATCTCTCGTCCTACAACTAATGTGATCCATGATACGAGGACAAGTTAGGGCAAGGACCCATTGATCGTTGAGGAAGGGCCTATGACTAAGTTGCGAGCAAAACGGGCCAAAAAAGCAATGTGACTACTTACTTAAGTCACGATGGATGAATCATTGATCACGACAAGCAAAATGACAAGTTTCATATTGGACATGAAAGATGGAACAAGATGTTGTTTGAGCAGCGGATGAGGGAGCTGAAATGAAGACCTATGCAACCACATATGGTAACTAAGCATGCGGTCGCATAGCCCCTTACCAAAACTCAGTTGAAGGCTGATGACTAATCTATGCAACTGCACGCCGTTAGCCTATGCGGCCGCATAGTTCAAATTGGGACGTGTATTTTTCAAATTTCACGTAGAATTTTTATTTTAGTTAAAACTTTTATATGATATATTTTTGATAGCTTTTAAGGCTTAATTCTATTTTTAAGTATGTTTTATGAGTTCCATATAAATAGGACACATTCTATTCATTGTAAAAACACACAATTATTGAGAGAATGATCGTAAGACATTATAGCTTTCTTCTTATTCTTCATCCAATTAATTTTGAACTTATCAAGATTATTTCTTGTGGCATTCAAACAAATCGAGTGAAATTCTTGAATCTCGTAATCACGGGAATAATATATTGTCGATGGTTGTGTTGGTTCTTTAGTTCAATATTTTGGAATCAAGCTTAAACATTAATTATTGGCTTTATTGGGGTTGAATCATTCTTGTATAAGTTTCATAACAACTATTGCTACATGGGTTCGCATCAATAATTTTCCAGGCAGTGTAAAACAAATATGTTAAGCTCTCTTCATCTCCGTGGAGAGAAAAAAGTAGAAGCAAAAAGGCTGATTGGATTAGCATATTTAAGACTTAGAAGGCACCTGCAGGAGCCACTCTCGACGAGCCAGCCAACTGCAAGAACCCATAACAATGGACAATCCCTTTTACACGCAGTCTCAATGTGGGTCGTCAAGTCCAAGTGCGACAAGAAGAAAGTCAAAATTGAAATAAACTATAAGCACACACCCACTTGAGAACAAAATTTTAGACTTGTAAACGTTCCTTCTCTTTTCCCTGAGTTCCACAAATCAGGTAATCACAATTAAGTTGAGGGGTTGAGGGAAGTTGGTCCCACTGCTTTTACTTTTTATAAAACAAAAGGCTCAATCCACTCAATGAAACCAGAAATTGAAAAAGAAAAGGCTATTAAATGAGAGGCTGCACATATGGGCCATGGCCATTGAGAGCAACATATGGAGAGGAAAATGTTAAATTTATATAGAAAGGTAGTTAATAAGTTGGTGAGATTCCTCACATGCACTGCATTTAAATATGGTGTCCCGGTCTTATTTTCTCGGTTCCTAGACGACGTGTTAATCAATATAATATTCAAGCACGCGAAATATACGTATATCATGTCAACATCTTCTATTTATGCTCTTTGTTTAGAACGCTTGTTGAGTTTAGTCTATGAGCATGCTTTCATAACGAAGGGCATATTAGTACGAAATACTAAGAAAATTGAATTGTACCATAGATAAAATTAAAGTCGGTCCATTGAGTTATAAATGTTTATAGGGTCATAAAGTATTCGATGCTTTTGGCCACTTGGATGTTAGACCTACAAAATAGAAGTTATGGACAGTTGGCCATGCCCGTGAAATGATGCTTTTTGCTTAACAGTATTAATTTATCCAATATCAAACCAACAAGTCCTCAGACTTCAAATTTCCTATCAAACAAAAAGAGCAAATAGTATATTGTACAAGGGTAAAGCCTACGTCATCCAGCAATAATTTTCTTACAAAGAGCCACGCGAAAATGAAGTGAGACTTGATTCTTAAGATAGAATTTTGATATCGCTATTAAAGAAGAAAAAGAAGTTTTTTTTGGTTTTTTTTATTATATTGTTTAATCCTATTGAATATTGCATGCTAGTAGAAGTAACAAGCCGAGCAGTTACGCTTCCATGGTTTCAAACTTTCATGGCACTGATTATACTAACCATATGAACCAACTTTAATTAAAATATTTTTCTGCTGTTCCCATCCATTTCAAGAGGGATTGTCTCTGTGTGAAAATTTAATTCATAAATTCTGGGCCTCACGGGTTTGGATTCTTTCATTAATGTGACAAGCTTTTTTCTCCCAACAACACTCGACAACAAGTGTTCACTTCCATAATATTTGCTAATTTGTCCTACAACATTGCTCTCTACAAAAAAAAAAAAAAATCCTGCCATGTCTGTCTCTTCCAACCCATTCCCTGTTATCATTTTCATGTTCATTTTCCTTGTTACATTGGCTTCACATTCTTTCCCTAAGTCCACAGCCAATACCACTCGCCGGCCGCCACGCCAACTCTCTGTCGATTACTACGCCAAATCCTGCCCTCTGGTTGAGCAGCTTGTTGCATCCGTAACCTCCCTGCAATTCAGAGAAGCGCCGGTATCTGGTCCGGCCACCATTCGCCTCTTCTTCCATGACTGCTTCGTAGAGGTATTCCCCCAACTCCACATTTAATTGTTGAACCACTTCATCTAAAACTTTAACCCGCTAATCTAACCTGCACAAGTTTCCTCAAGTTTAATCTGTCTTGTAATTATTTATGAATGGTGTTGCTTAAGGGGTGTGATGCATCAGTACTTGTAAAAACAAGAATGGGAAGCAAAGAATTATCAGAGAAGGACGCAGAGGATAACAAGGAACTAGCGGTGGAGGCATTTGATAGCATAAAAAAGGCCAAATCATTGGTGGAGAGCAAGTGCCCTGGAGTTGTATCCTGCGCAGATATACTTGCAATTGCAGCCAGAGATTTCGTCCATTTGGTGAGACATATTTTCCTGTTATTTTGTTGATAGTGACAGACTATAGATTAGGAAGTCTAATGCAGAGTGATTAAATTAGAAGTATAACAGCTGTGCAATTTTGGCTAGTATATAACCAGACAAATATTATTATTATTTTTTTTTTATCTAATTTGGTCACTTATTAGTCATCCAAGAAACTTCAAATCTGTTGGTGCTTTTGAGGTCTTAAAAAATTAGGTCTTAACGGTTGTCAACTATCTAGTCCAATTATGTCAATCGGACCAGACAGCATACTGGTTTGCGGGGTTAATATTCCGACAGATCGGTCTGGTCCGATTTTCAAAACACTAATTAGCAAGTAGGATATATATTGATTTTGTGATTTTGTATATACTAAAGGCCGGAGGTCCATGTTATCAAGTGAAAAAAGGAAGGTGGGATGGAAAAATTTCCATTGCATCAAGAGTCCACTCCAATCTCCCTCGAGCAAATTCAACAGTAGACGAACTTATTCAACTCTTTAAATCCAAAGGCCTAACACTTGAAGATCTAGTCGTCCTCTCGGGTGCACACACTGTTGGTTTTGCCCACTGCCATCATTTTCTCATTCGCCTATACAACTACAAAGGCATCAAGCAACCCGACCCAAACATCGACTTGAGACTCCTAAAGGCCCTCAAAATGTCATGCCCACAATTTGGAGGGAATTCTGATATTGTTGCTCCATTTGATGTGACAACCCCTTTTGCATTTGACAATGCATATTATGGGAATTTAGAGGCTAAATTGGGCTTGTTGGGTTCTGATCAAGCCCTGTTTTTGGACCCAAGAACAAGGACTTTGGTTCAAAATCTGGCAAAGGATAAGCAGAAGTTTTTCCAGTTATTTGCTGCTGCTATGGATAATATGGGATCCATTGAGGTGAAGAGGGGAAGGAGACATGGAGAGAAAAGAAAAGATTGTAGTGTGCATTTGTGATGACTGTTATTATTTATTTTTTCTTGGGTTTGACAATGTTTATGGGTGATTGATTTTAATTTATTGTTCTTCACTTATAATTAAATGAACTTTTTAATTCTTTTGATGAGTTTGTAGGCTCTTAAGACCATTTGTCCAAACTAGTTTATGTAAAAGAATCTCTATGTGCTGTTCGAGTCAATTTCAAGTCCAAACAGTGGACAGTTCTGTATAGCTTGATTTGTGCCTTTTATATAATTGAGCCACGTCTTTATAATTAACACATAGTTACGCAAATTTAAATAGGGATAATTAGTACATAACGTCTCCACGTTTCATTGTTATGGTGGAAAACGTGATTACCTTTCATTTTTAGGCATTTTAACATTTCATTGCGCAAAATGTCATTTTCATCCATTTTCTCAATTAAAAATTATGAAATGACGAATATACCCTTCTCTTTTAATAAAACAAAAGGAAAAAATAAAAAAATTAATTTCAACCATGGTCCCAATTTTTTTTAAAAGCGCAAATAAGTCCCAAATAAATTTTTAAAATGATAATTAGCATATAATATCCCTACATTTTACTATTATTGCAAAAAGTCCCTACCTTTTATTTTTTTGGCACTTTCACCTTTAATAACACATTTGATTACGCAAATCATTATTTCGATCAATTTTCATCCAATTTCTTAATATAAAGCTGTGAAATGACGAATATATCCTCATATTTAAATATGAACATGAAGATGTTTTTTTGAAGATTCATGTTTTAGTCTGAAGATCTCTAATTTCATGATATGAACATAACAACCGTTGGTTGATATCAGGGTTTAACATGCTCACATCGAATTTAGAATTAATACTGCTTACATAGTGACCAAATTGTAATATACAAAAATTAAGTATGCAATTGAGAATTTTGATTGAAATGATTGTGAAATACTATTTGTAAACTTTAAAAGATTCATCATATACTTTACTGTCGATATATATCGTACTTCATGCTTCTAAAAATTCTACCTTCAAATGAGAAGGCAAAGAGCTTCCATTTAATGGTATTTCCCTAAGGGTTTAGGTTTGATATGAGCGGTAAAAACAGTAAGTAATAGATAACTAAACAACCACAATGCGGATAGTATTTTTTAATCAATAATACGTATAGTATTAAAATGCATAAATATACTGATGTAATACCTTAAAAAAAAAAAAAAAAACTTTCTCAAAAACAAGAATGCACACAGCATAGATGTCATATTTCCTAGGAAAGTTTAAGGTTTATTTGACATTTTCTACACATCCGTTATGGTTTATCAGGGTCATATTGAGTTAACGCAAAATGAAAGTATAAAAAATTTGAACTTGAACCCGAGCCTTCCGGGTGAGAGCCAAGAATAGTAACCAACTAGACTACAACATATTTATTAACTCAATGCAACATATGTTATAAAGTCTTAACTTATAGCCGGGTTTCAACTAATTAAATTTGTCTAACAATTTCATATAACATCGTCAATAGAGCCTTTTCGAGATGCTTTAATTTAATTTGTTGCCAAATAGTAGCATCTCAACACGTCCCTTTGTTTCCTTATTCTGGACCAGGTTCCATGTACAAACATTCTACTAATTCAATTGGAATATACCTTAATGATGAAATTTCTTGTCCTAATAACGTTTTTAACATTCCCTACTTGTAATTAAACACTTTCCACAAGATTCTTGAATTTGACATTCCTCACTTCATCATTTTAATTAATTTATTAACAAAATCTACTGGATTTTGCTAATTATAATATAAATTTAAAACTGACACGTTAGAAGAAGGTTAATAGTGCTTCTACACTTCATCAATTTCCTAGGAATATAATATATAAATTTATGAAAAACAATATAAGGATTAAAAAAAAAAAAGTGTCCGTGTTTTGCGGATCCGAATATATTTTTAGTTTTTTTAAGACACTGAATTTTTTAAAATCCTATCAAAATATATTTGAAACTAAATAAATCTTACATTTAAAATTAAAGGACTCGTAAAATTTAAATACTGTTTTTAGTTTTTAGTCTGCATTGAATCTTTAAGCTTTAAAAGGCACGTCCTCAATGTGCATTTGAGATTCAATTCGATAAACTTCAATTTTTGTGGGAGAAAAAAAAAAGGAAATAGAACAATTAATAAATTCATGCCTTCAATAGGACTTAAAGGCAACAAATTTCTGCCCCACACAATCAAATTGAAAAAGAAAAAGCAATCCCTGTTCCAATTTTACACCAAAATTTTCAGTGTCACTCACAGAGTTTAATTTTATATGCATTTGGCCTCTCAAAATATCAAGAATTGTAATATTAATAAATAGGTAACGCATGTGCAAAAAAATTTGCATTAAATAATAGGTGTAGCGTATTTACTGCATTAAGTGAATGATGTTGGCGCATTTCTCGCCAAGACACGCATACCTATTTCAATAGGGGTTTAGAAAAATAGAAACATTCATTGTAATCATGTGCTAGCTGCCTTGGGTCATCTAACATTTGGGATAGGTAATTTAAGTATCCACGAGTATATTTGGTAAGTTGGATTGAATAGAACAATATGAAAATTGAAAAACAAATATGGATAAAATCAGGGATAGATCTAGAAATGGACCAAAATAAAATAAGCCAGAGTAATATGGAAAAAGAAAAAAAAAATCACAAACAAAATTAAAATTATTAGGCAAAAAATTAAATGGCCTGGTACATAAGCCACTTCATTGAACATTTATCTCTTTAATGTTAGCTGCTTTCGATATTGTTTGAATAAATTAAGCTCTTATTTGATATTTTTTTTAAAAAAAATTTATGTCGGTCGAACTTCATTTCCAATCATACGTTTGATGGACTCACGAGTATTATTTTATTTTTACCCACAAATCTCATAGGACCCACCAGCTTAAAATCTCTAAAAATTTGTTCAAATAGGCGATAAGAAATTTGATTAGTGGGTACCAGAATTTATGTTTTATACTTGCACTATATATCAAGGTTCAATTGATACATCATTTTCAAAATTATATTATGAAAACGTTTGACTTGAACTTCAAATCAGTCCCAAAATCTTTGAATCCATTTGACTTGTATTACAGTTTTTTATTTCGTGGTTTGTACTACATGTACATAACAATTTATATAATGATTTACCTATAAATGATATGAAAAAAATTAAATTGGATCAAAATTTTATTAATCAAATAATTTTTCCACTTAGATTTTGACATTTCATCATTATGTAAAATATTATCTATAAAAAGCATTTTCCATTTTAAGATTATCAAAATGTTTAGTTTGTCATTCTGAAAAAAATTAGAAAATACATTTTGTTTGAAATTTTAAAGAAAATTGTTATGTTTTATATTAATATATTATCAAGTAAAACATTTTAAAATTGGTAAATTTTACAATTTTTTTTCTACAAAAGTAAAGCAAAAACAAATAATAAATTTAGTTGGCAAAATATAGGAAATAAAAAATAAGAATTAATGATGTAAGATGAGAATTTTTATATTTGTTCATTTAAAAATATATGTTTAGAATATTCATGTAAATAATAACTTAAGAGTTTGAACAATGTTCAAAATTATGACACAATCTCATCTTTTTTCCAAAAGGCCTCCACACGTCACGATGCTCCCTCAGGCTTATCTTAAAAACAAAGATTTGAACAATGTTCAAATTTATGGCACTAAAAGTTTGAGTTTAGAGTTTTAGATATACATGTCGGAATCACACAGACCGAACCATTACTCTCCTTAACTTCGATTTGTGCATGGGGAGTTGGAAACCAACGACCGAACCACTCTCTCTTTCACAGACATGGCCACATACACACACATTGAGAACAATGAGAGAGAAGGAACCCCAGAACGAAGCACAACGGGATTACCCCCAAAACGCCTTTCCAACTTACTTTTTGAACCAAAATTTTCTTAAAGAATGCATTTTTCTGGAGTCAAAATCTGTCATTAATATCAGAGAAAATAAATATTCTTTCTTTAATTGAATTGTATTTAAGACACTGTTTGACAAACGGGTTGTAGTCGGCTTTTCAGTTTTCCACAATTTTTCTTTTCTTTTTTTGGATTATTGGTAAAATTTGACCACAAAAAAAATGACGTTATACCTGCATCCTTTTCTAAATACTTCAAACCAGTAAACATTAATTTTGAACTTTCCATATTCTAATCAGGATTTGACTCAAACCTTATTGAAATCTCAAGTCAGTGGCATTTTTACTAAATAAAACTTCTACATAAATAATCTCTAACAAATCAATGAATAAGTTACTATATAATTATTTTTCTCTTTTAAAAAAAGTAACATCATATGATTTTGAAGTTGTCAAATGTGTCAATTGCCAATTAGACGGGTGTTACATATCATTATTTTATAATTAATTTTTGTTAGCAAGCAAGAGAAACGAACTTCACATCCTTAATCAATTTTTTGTTGCATATTATTATTAATTAATTGCACAAATTTCTCTAGGGGCGAAACCCTAATTGTTGTATTATTAAAAATTAAAACATCACGATATGACTTTAATATGTTCTCTTTATTGTTTCAGGTCATTTCAATTTTCAGTTTTCGAAAACACTGAAAACACTTTTATTTACCTATTTTCATAAATGAATTCTCAAAACCGAGTTTGAAATTTACAAATAAAACGAAAACGTCAAAAAAGTGGTTATGGCTATTTCCGTTAAAACCAAGTCAAAATAACATTTTTTATTTTGAAAATAAAATGGACACTCAAAATATATAATCCAAAATGAATTCAAAACTCAAAACCAAAAACCAAGAACCGTCCCCAAGAAATTACTACATTTTTTCCCATAATTTTGGACTTCATTTCAGACTTATATTTCTGTATATTAGAAGTCTTTATTTGGACTTATATTCCCGATTTTTTCAATCCACAAACCCCCAGATTCATTTCTTGACTTTCATATCCCCCCCCTCCCCCCCCGCCCCCACCAATTTATTCTTGCATTAGAAAAATAATCCCCTCAGTAACACCTTTCCAACTCTCTCCATTAATGGCCTACTGCAAATTGAACTTGAAGTGAGGAAAACAGGAACCCTAAACACCAAAGAGAAACTGATTAGAAATAATCTACAACTCTCTCTCTCTCTCTCTCTGCAGTTCCTTCCCACGTTTGTGTATTAAGAGCTTTCACTGTCTTCTCTGATGAAGATTCTAATATAAGCCCCAGCATCTGGAGAAATTGGCTTGTACTATGACCAGAAAAAACAATTATTCTAAGTTTTAATACAAAAATTGTAAGGTACGTAGAGGGTATGGGACTGTACAGTTTATTCACTTTATATTTATTTTGCTTTCCGTTTTAGTTTACAATTTTGCAGGCGATTCTTGTTGTGGTTTTGTCTCTTTTATTCCTTTACTATTACATTTTTTTCTTTGTGACAGAGTAATTTTTTTTCATTTGCTGATGGGGATGATTGTATATAATTAATTGACAGCGAATTGAAAAAATAGTAGGCGAGGAGTCTATAAGAAGAGCAACAAAACGGTCGTGTCAACAAATTGCTTTCACTGTAACGCTCATGGCTTCATCGAATAGACACTGGCCAAGCATGTTCAAATCAAAGCCCTGCAACTCCACTCACCACCAATGGCAGCATGACATGAACTCTTCTCTCATGTCCACTGGTTGCCACGGAACTCCTTACACTTTAGGTATAATTTTTATGTACTTTGCGTGTTTCTAGTTTCGTTTTGCCATTAACCTTCTCCTCATTGAGAATAAGGCTTAATCCGAAACATCAGAAATTACATTTTATTAGCTGTTGCTTTTAAGAACTGATGTTTTGATTCAACAGTTTCAGGAGGTGAAGAGAGGACTCCTGATCCAAAGCCCAGATGGAACCCGAAACCGGAGCAAATTCGCATACTGGAAGCCATTTTCAACTCAGGAATGGTGAATCCTCCAAGGGATGAGATAAGGAAAATAAGAGCTCAATTACAAGAATACGGCCAAGTTGGAGATGCAAATGTTTTCTATTGGTTCCAGAACAGAAAATCAAGAAGCAAACACAAGCAGCGCCACCTACAAAACACAAAGAACCGACAGAAAAACCCTGCAAATGCTCCATCTAATTGTTCATCATCGTCTTCGGATAAATCTTCTCTAAATTCAACAGAAAAGCCCTTCACAGCTGTTTCAAGTTCAACCAATGTTATGGATGTATCTAACTCTCCAACAGCTTCTGTGAACCAAACATTTTTCCAAAATCAAACTGATTTCTTGACCGAACCCTTCTTTTTCCCGGTCCAACAACCCCCGGGAGGATCAAATGCTATTTTTACACAAGGGTTTTCGTTTCCAGATGCTTCAGGCGTTCCTGATCTTATTGATCATACGGTTGGAAATTGCTCTAGTATCTTACTCAGCGATTTGATGCTGATGAACCATGCACCTTCCAAGAAGCCAGATGATGAGAAAATCAAGATGCAGGAACAGCTAAGTTATAGTGTACATACAGCTCCAACTACTAATAACATTGTTCCTCCGAGTTTTTCTGTTCCATCCCCGCCTCATCACAGTCAAGGTACTTAGGGCTACAAAAAAAATTTAGTTTTTTTTTTTTAAAAGGCGCTTTGAGCATGGCCAAACAAGCTGATTACATGTTATATAGCCATGAAAAGACTTAGAATTTATGTTTACTCGTGTTGTTACGTAATTTCATCCCGTGAGAAAAGCTTCTTCACTGCCATTTCATGGAAGTTACTGGTGTTTACTGTATAGTCCAATACTTTTTTCTCCATACGTTATGTATGGATATATATGTCATATTTAGGAAAGGACAGGAATAGATATGTCTGTGATCCGCAATTCATGTAATCTGTCTCTTAGAACCTGTGCATGGATTGACTACTGCTTTGGTTCTTTTTGTATGCATATTAACATGTAATAAGAGAAGAAAGGTGCAACATTTGGAATTATTGCCAATTTTATTAAGAAAAGTGGTTTAAATTTATTCGAGTTAAAATTTTAACACTTAAAAACAAAGGGGATGATGATGTGATGTTTGCTGGTGCAGGTATAGGCGAATCAGGAGTTGGAGGTCCCACAAAATCAACGGTGTATATCAATGATGTGTGCTTTGAGGTATCATCAATGGTACCCTTCAATGTCAGAGATGCATTTGGTGATGATGCAGTGCTTGTACACTCATCTGGTCAGCCTGTTCTCACCAATGGATGGGGTGTGACTCTCCAGCCACTCCACCATGGCGCTTTTTACTACCTAATGCGCGCGTTTTCTCCTTCACCAGTTGACAGAACCATCGATTTGGTACTTGATTTGATGTTTCCTGCAGTAAAACTGTCCACATATTTTTGCCTAATGATTTTCATTTTTGGATCTTTATTCTTGCTTAGTGGTTATAATTTAGTTGCTATTTATTGACAAATAATAATGGTTTTTGGACATGCAGATTTAGATGGATTAAGGAATTTCACAAGAATTGATGAAGTTGACAAGGAAGGGCTGCTGCTATCTTTTTTTTTTTTTTTAAGTTGCATGAATCCCTATTTTCCGTATCAGGCCTTAGTTTCTACTTCTTGTGATCAGCCTGCTGTTCCATTTGATCTATATAACTCTGTTTCGTGTCGTATTATGTAGAATATAGATGGAATGCATTTTTAAAAATTGTTTGTTTGAGTGAAAATGCTAATCTCATTTAGACACAAAAAAAAAAATTTAAAGTTAATTAAACGAAACGAGGATATAAGCGGTTTAAAACTATGGTAAAATAGACTTTGAAATATACTTCCAAAAATTAGAAGTTATGACTCTTAACAAAATAAACAAATATCGAATAAGCACTTTTATACTCGCGCTCGTTCCATCACTCACCACCTATCTATAGATCATTCTAAAAAAAATCTTTGGTTCTTCGTGAATAATTTATGATTAGATAATAATACATCAAGTGTTAAAAGAAAAGTAACTGCTAATTGATTTAAAAGGCAGGTTGAAAACTAGGATTATTGATTTTTTTAAAATATACTGATTATATGTGATTTCAAAAAACTAGTGGAGTAAAAATCTTGTTACTTGTCTTATTCTGCTATGTTTGATCTCATTATCCAAAAATTTATTTATTTTTTTCAAACTCATATTCATAATAAGATATTTTTTTAACCACTCAAAAATTCACTATTACAAAACTCATTTTTAACAAAAAATAAAAATGGAGCTCAAACTTAGTTTTAGGATACAACGGTTCAACTGAAACGTCGAGCAGCTCAATCCATTTTGTATTTATAAATGCACTTTCTTCTAATTTGAATGTGTCGACTTGAACACATTTTTACGATAATAAGAAATAGTTAGCATAGAAAGTCCTCTTCAATGAGATTAAAGAGACAATGTTAATTAAGGCCTTATGAAGATTTTTTTTTTTTTTTTTTTAAACGCAGTGATCATTTACTAAAATTTTCTTTCAACTTCTTGTTTTGAAACACTTAAATAAATAATTTAAAATCCTATTATAATTAACTAAACTTTATTTATTCTTCAACTTTCCTTAATCAAAATAAATAAAATTGTAAGCATACTATACGGAAGAGTTGGTCAGAAGTAACTGAATGAGCCATTGTGTCTGATTGGTCTTTTCAGAGGGCTGGCTGACAACAAAGAGAAACAAATTTTCTTCGATTTCTCTCCCAAATTCCAGTTACAGAGTTTCCCATTTACAAGTTTGAAGACGTAAACTTCACATCGACACAAGTGAAATTTCATGCTTCGAAATCCATACTTACGCGTACAATGTGCTGTTCTTAATTCATCGATGTTCTAATTTGTTCTCTCGAGATCGTATCACATTTACAAACTAAAATTTATCTAGCATGAAATTGTAATTGTAAGTGTGATTGTCTTAACCACCTAAATCTAAATGGATTAAATTCTTGATGAGTGGTCAAGTGACACTGATTTGAGTGGTGGAAAAGGATTCCTTGCAAAATGGTGCGAACAGTGTTACTTTATACTGATACAAATTCACGTATGAATATGTAGTGTGTGGGGTTTTGATTGATTCGAGGTTGAGTGATGTTGAAATATCATTGCTGTAAAATTCTATCCTCAAACCAATACTTATACTACCGTGTCTGTGTGTGCATGAACCGTCACATTGATAATCATGAATCATCACCTAAAAG
>CAIGRP010041777.1:0-36853 GCA_903798385.1 Fraxinus cuspidata
ATTTGATTGTGAATTTTACGGGTTAAATGTATGGTTTGTAATGATACTATGATTAGACCTAGTATGTTAGTGATCACTTGGGTCGTTGTACACCTTACATGCTTTATTATTATAATGTGATAATTTTAAGTATGTGGACCGAAATTATGTAAACTCTAATTAGGGTTAGAGTCGGTAATGAGCAGATTTTATAATTTCCTATATAATGGTTAGGTCCCCTCTCATCTCCATATTGTTTCGGCTTGCCCCATTGACGACTGATTATTTTGAGGAGTAAGGAGGGGAAGATCTAGCTGGTAATATTCATACATAACAATGTCTTTCGCATATATGAATTTCGAACATTAATTAATATATGTGATTCTTGTTCTTAGCATGATTGTATTGAATAATTACAACAGATTGAAGCACTGAAAATATTATATAGATGTTATGTATTAAAATTGATGATGTTACTTCACATGTAGAATGAATTTAGTTACAGAATATTATATTAGCAACCCAAATGCTATTGTTATTTCTGTCGGGTTCTTGTAATTTTTTTATTTTTTTTTTCATTTATTTGTGTAATGTAGTGTTCTGCTGATGGTCAAACTTATAGAAAGGGCAACAATTGGGGATTTTGATGATGATCAAACGTTTAGAAAGATTAATCCATTTGTGCTTTGAAAGTATTACATACCCTTGTGTATTGAAATTGATTATATTACTTCATTATGTAGAATGAATCCTGTTGCGAAAAAATTGAATCCTTTCATAATTTGTGAATTTCTTATATTTTTCATTCCGACGGATGCGCAGAAAATATTACTTACCTGTTATGTATTGAATTTGATGTTATTCTTCATATGTAGAATGAATACTGTTATTGTTATTTTTGTTGTGTTCTAGTAAAATTTTATTTGTTTCATCAATTTGTGTAATGTTGTTTTCTAAAGATGGTCAAACGAATTTGAAAAGGCAACAATTTGGAAATTTGATGTTGGTCAAACGTATAGAAATGGCTATCATATTTAGGAGTTTTGTTTATACGCTGATTTTGTTTTTCAATCGATTTAAGAAATTTTATTTAAAGTTATTGAAAAAATATTTTTTGTTAAAAATTTTACTTGTTCATCCTTATTTAATTATCAATAACTAGTATTAAATTGATTATAATTAGGTAAATTAAATAATAATATATTAGTAAACAAATAAAATCAAACATTCTCAGTAAAGAAACAAAATTATATAATTGAGACAAGAAAATAAAGAAAATCAACTTATATAAAATAAATGAATGAAGAAAATATTAGGCAGGTGGTACAATTTTCACACCAAAGTGGTGTGAATACCAATTTAATGAAAACCAAAAAAAGGAGGTCACGTGGGGGTTGGGGGAAAAACCAATTCCAAAGAAAATTTTGTCAATCAAACAATGTGAAAAATGAAAAATGGAAAATGATTTCCAAGTTCTGGAAAATTAAGGATATCAAACATGGCCAAATTTCGACGTCTAAAATAGGTTGGAAATCCACAGCCCCGTCCACTACGTGGACGGCCACAGTCCAAAACTGTACTAATTAAGGCCCCACATACGGTCGTTGAACACCTACCGCCACCCAACCCCCAACCCACCCACCCCACGAATATATGCACTCTTGATGCATACGCATGGCTTTAAAATTATCTACCCACTCTCTCGATCTCTCTGGCAAGTCAATTTCGCATCTGCCAAAATACAGCATCAGAATCAAAATTTAAATCCAAATCCGTCACAACGAAGAAAATAGGTTCCTTTTGCTGTTATTTTACAATATCTTTTTTTCCACTCAAAGTTATATTTATTATATGATTTAACTTCATTTTTCAGCATCATCGACTGGTTTTGGTTTCTTCTATTAATTGCACTCAGTTTTCTGTTTTCAGTAGGTGAGAATATGTTTTTGATCCTGTTGATCATCGATTATTTTTCACTTCTGATATATTTCCGGGATCAACTCAAATAATTTGTGAATTTTTACACAAATTTTTAATGGGATTTACTGATAGATGTAATTGAAAAATATTTTTAGTTATTTGTTGATTGAAATATTGAATAATTTATGAATCAATTATGGACAAAATTTATTCATTACCGAGGCTTTGATTGTTAGTACTAGCTTTTATGGTGGTACTGTGTACAGATCAGGAGCTGTACCCTGGTCATATTTGAGTGACCTGCTGTGAGAATTAAATTTTTGTTTCCAGATTTTGAAAAATGGCATCAGGGGAATGGCATTGTGAGAAGCGTGATATTCTACAGAACGAATCTTTTACGAAAGAGAGTAGTAATGTTCCAGAAACTGGGTGTCTCTCCATCATTGTTCTCGGTGCTTCTGGTGATCTTGCCAAGAAAAAGACTTTTCCTGCGCTTTTTAACCTTTATCGTCAGGTTTGGTTTGAAATTTTAATTTGCTTTTATTTTTTTCATGACTATTGGAAATAGTTTTGTGAGCATGTCATTTGATCTACTGAATTGACAAGTATCCGAGTTCAAGAGCAACGAAGGAAGTAGATTATTTTATTGTTGAAGTAGAATAAATGAATAAAATGAACCCTGTGGTTGGTTCGAGTATAAATTGTACACTTCTTGTGAATGATAAGCATTTTGGTACTTGATAAGAGTCTTAGTGGAAGCTTAATACAAGAATGAAGAATCTTTTAAATGTGAAGTTTTTTTTTTTGTTTATTTTCTAATCTTGGATTTGTTTCGGGTACCTTGTAGGGATTTTTGCAATCAAGCGAAGTTCACATTTTTGGCTATGCGAGGACCAAAATTTCAGATGATGAATTAAGAAATCGTATACGTGGGTGAGTTTTTCTGTATTTCTCCTGAATAAACTCATAGAAAGACATCTGGTTTTCTATTTTTTTGGCTCGTATACTTCACAGGACTAAAGATGTTTCCTCTATAATTTGTATGTTGTTGGTTGAAATATGCTATTTCTTTCTGTGGGTAATGCACATGGTGACTTCTTGGTATCCATTGACCTTTTAATTAATTATTGTAGGTACCTTTCTTCAGGAAACGAAGGCTCAGAAGATGTATCGAAGTTTCTTCAATTGGTTAGTACATGACCTGAACTTATAATTCCTTGTTTTTTAACTTCTGATGGATGAGGTAAATATGCTGATTTGTTATGTCTCATGAAGATTAAATATGTATGTGGCTCTTATGATGCTGAGGAGGGATTTCTGGCATTGGACAAGGCAATATCTGAGCATGAAACATCAAAAAACAGCTCAGAAGGATCGTCTAGAAGGCTCTTCTACCTTGCACTTCCTCCGTCTGTATATCCACAAGTCTGCAAAATGATCAAGAATTATTGCACAAATAAATGTATGTATTCTGATCAGAATCAGTTTTAATATGGTTGGTTCTATCACATGCAGGTGTTATAATACTCTTCTAAAGGTCCATGTTTATTATCATGTTTCAATTTGGATTCTGGATGATGATAACCCTATAAGAACCTATATAACATACCAATTGTTCATCATGGCAGATTACCCACTAATTATATATATTTATAGTGTAAAATGATCTACTAAGCACATATGACATGGCACATTAATTTATTGGTAGATAGGTTTATGGTGGGTCTCAATATTTGAATTAAATTTGTTATCCACCAATGATTTATGAGCTCTTACTTTCCAGCTGATCTTGGTGGATGGACCCGTATTGTTGTTGAGAAGCCCTTTGGCAGGGATTTGGCTTCAGCTGAGGAACTAAGCTCCCAGATTGGAGAATTATTTGATGAACCACAGATTTATCGCATTGATCACTATTTGGGCAAGGAATTGGTGCAGAACTTGGTAATACACAATGCAATAGTTTTCTGATTTTTTGGTCCATTTATCTGAAATGTATTGTTTATTCAATCTCTTGGAAATATTGCAGCTGGTACTTCGTTTTGCGAATCGCTTCTTTTTGCCACTCTGGAACCGCGACAATATTGATAACGTACAGGTTGGTTTTTTCCACCATCTGTGTGTGTGTGTCTCTCGTCTATATGTACTAGTAGTGGTGTCCAATGGGCTTACTAATGTTCCTAAGATACCAAGATGTTTTATGCAATATTTAATCACACAAACGAAAATATATAAATTTTAGATATTCAAGCCCAATGATCGGGATGAAACAGATTTTCGTTTCTATGGAAGTAGCACTTAATGGCAAAGTATCAAATGAGAAGAAGTCCATCTTTATTGCCCGAACATATATGCAGATTTTTACACAAATGAGAGAAGTATTTGCACGGGAAAATAGACGGAGTAGAAAGAGATATAATTCTGTAAGATTACATTCTGAAATGTCATATATATAGCCTTGGGATCTGACCTCCTGTCCAAGGGCCATTTCCTTCCTGAGATATTGTGAAGGCATAAAATTGAAAGGGAGCATCTTATAGAAGGACATAACTCTGGAGTCAAAAGTCTTTCTACATTTAAAAGATACAACATTTTATCCATATGATAGTTGGATTTTCAATTTCAAATTTATTCCTTCTTTATTCCCCTTTCCTTCTTCTCCCTCTCCGTCTCCTTTTTCCTAATAAGAATGAAGACAAGAAGGAAGACAATTTCTTCATTCAAATCAGCTTTCCTTGTTAAAATTTTCCTCAAGTTCTGATGATTACCCAATTCCCTTTTCTGTCACTGCAGATTGTCTTCAGAGAAGATTTTGGAACTGAAGGTCGTGGTGGATATTTTGATCAATATGGGTATGTTCTGTGGGTGCACTTCGGAGTTTTTCTGCCTGTCATGAAAGCAGTCCTTATGTTCTCTAGCTTTGCCAAGAGATGTGATTCTTAACTAGAGTATTGCTGGAGAAGTAGCGCTGCCTTTAACTTCACTTAGCTAGTTTTGATTTGCTTGTAAAATAAATAAATTTTGTCAATCTTCTCTTTCCTTTGCAGAATTATCAGGGACATTATTCAAAATCACCTCTTGCAGGTGAGCCTTGCACTAAGTTTGAATAGTTCATATATGAAAAACGATTTATTTTATTACTAAATTGGCCATTGCTAAAATTTCGTAATGTGTACAAGCTATTTAAAGGAAACTCATTCAGAAACTTTAATCTAATATGTCCATTTCATATACCCCTTTGCTGATTGAAGATATGTGAGCTATGATGCACGGACACTCCTATTGGGGCCGCGTGTCCGTGTCTCTGTCCCTGTCCGACATTGTCACGTCGTGTTGTGACCATCAAAGACACTCCCGGACACTCCATGACCTTTACTATATGTATTTTTGCTTCCCCAGCAGTGTAGTATCTAGTTTAACTTAAAAATTTATTTTATTATAACAAATAGCTACTCAACCATTTGAAGAAGATTTCATGAACATAAATCAAAAACTAAGAAAATAGTTTGTTTTATAAAAGTATAAACATAAAGATATTATATAAATATATAATTTAAAGAATTTAAATTAATGTGTCTTCAACGTGTCTGTCATGTTTTTGGAAAATCACTTGTCGGCGTACCTTGGTGTCCATGGACACGAGTGTCCGTGTCTTTGCAACATAGTATGTGAAAATGGGTGGACAGGATAGTTGTAATAATGGCTCCAGATGTGTTTTGATCATCTTCCTTCTCTGCATATGAGCGCCATATTTAATTTTTACCAAGTGGAGAAATGCTCAGCATTATATTAGCACCCTAATTTGTATGCTGAAGAGCTGAATCTCCCTCGTTCCGTTTTCTTTACAAACCTGCAGGTTCTTTGCCTTACTGCTATGGAGAAGCCCATTTCTCTGAAGCCCGAGAATATCAGAGACGAGAAAGTTAAGGTAAATATAGGATTTCTAGTATGAGATTTGTTTTAGGGTGATATAGTTTAAAAGTATTATGATCTGCCTTATATGGATTCTATATAAACATAAAATTCTCTGCCATGGTTTCTGCTTTCTTTGAAGTTGCCTTGACCATGCACTAGCTTCCCTAGTTTCTTGCTCATGTAGTTTCAACTCAGGTTCTCCAATCAGTGGTTCCAATCAAAGATGAAGAGGTGGTTCTTGGACAATATGAAGGTTATAGGGATGACCCGACAGTTCCGGACAACTCAAACACCCCTACTTTTGCAACTATGGTTCTTCGAATACATAACGAAAGATGGGAAGGTGAGATGGAATATCAACTCTTTTGGCATGTTTGGTCAGGGATTTGGATAGTACTAGACAACATGAAGAAAGAACATGAAGCTAATTTTATTTTTTTTTTTTATATTTTCCCGTCAAGTATTGCGTACCATAGATGCACGTTAGTTAGGCATATCTTTAATATTTACTGTAGTAGAGAAGAATAGGGGTATCCATGTAGCCAAGCGATAAGTGAATAAGACTCAAGTTCAGTTCACTTGAAGAGCTGTAAACTCTTTTCATATTGAGGGAGGAAAGAAAAAGATCAGGGAAAATTTTTTGTTCTCAAGTAAGAACTGGATGTGCGAACATTGAATTAAATTTGTCTAACATCACCATGAAATTACTTGCTGTAGGTGTACCTTTTATACTTAAGGCAGGCAAGGCCCTGAACTCAAGAAAGGCAGAGATTCGGGTACAATTTAAAGATGTTCCTGGTGACATTTTCAAATGTATGTACTAAAACTCTTAATCTTGAATAATTTCCTTATTTATTTAAATTTAGTTCCTTGCCAGTTTGTGCACATATGCTAACGAGTACTTGGTAACTTTACTGATATTAAAAGAATTTCTATCGTAAATTATCATCATAATTCCCTATTGCTGTCTAACTTGTTCTCCCTGTCCATTTTTCGTTTATCAATTTGATCAATAAGAGATTTTTTCCAGCACATTTTCGATCTGACAGCACCTGATGAAATATAATTTTTATAGGTAAAAAGCAAGGGAGAAATGAATTTGTAATACGTCTGCAACCTTCAGAGGCCATTTACATGAAGCTTACGGTAAGAATAATTACACAGTTATTTCCCTTGAGCCATTAGCTCATCTGGTTATCATTTGATTTTATTTCTCTTGTAAAAAAATTGTCACGATTTATTATAAGAAATGGCAAAATTTCAACCTCAAGGAATGGTTTCTAGGTCAAAGTCAACCGTAAACCTGGTCATCAAAAGATTAAGCGCATTATTTTTTGGTAGTCCAAGCTTCGCTATCGCCTAAAACAAGGGCATATTGTCTTGTATTTAACAGACTGGCAAACTCTTGGCTGCTATTTTGTTTGAAAGAAAAAACATATCCTATCTAGGTAAGTTGTCTCTAGCGATGTCAAAAAAGCTCGGTGACTCGGACGGCCCGGAAAAAGCCCGAGCCGGACCGGCTCGTGGCTTGGTGGCATCGAGCCGAGGCTCGGGCCAAGCCCCATTTTGGGGCGTCGGCTCGAGCCCGAGCTAGCCCAGGCTAGTCATCGATCTGCCGGGCTTTTTTTTTTAATTATTTAAGTTTAGATATATTTTTTTATATATTAATATTTAGTTATTATTTATAATACGTATAAATTGCACAAATTCTAAATACATTATAAAAAATTATAGATTTATAACGAATCTAAAAAAAACAAAAGAGCTAGCTCGGCTCGCTAAGGCTCGGGCCGAGCATCAATTTTTTGGCGCAGCTTTTGCTCGGCACGGCTTGGGCAAAAAAAAAAAGGCTCAGACCTGTTTTGCTCGAGCCCTTGAGTTTCGGCTTGTGGCTTGGCTCGTCGACATGGCTAGTTGTCTCACGAGTCTATGCAATTTAGCGCTAAGTTGGAAGGCCATGTCTGTAGTTAGAGGGATATGTCAGTCTAGTTATCTACGATCCAAGCTGCTAACTAGACTGCGAAGTCAACTTCTTCCTTAGTTAAATTTACGGACAAGGATAGAATGATCAAATCGTAAAAAATGTTCAAGTTCAGTGACTAACCTAAAATAAAGTTTAAGTTCAGTCACCAACTTTGAACAAAATGAAGTTTAGTACTAACTAAGAGTGTGATTGATTGGTACGGAAATATGTCCTTGAAAAGAAAATATTTTCCTTGTTTTGAGGAAAACAAAAACCTACTTCCCCAAAAGAAAATGTTTTCATTAAAAACAAGGAAAATTTCCATGGAAAAAAATAGTAATCAAACACTTCAAAATAGGAATTTGAGTGAAAACTGACATTTTTCATGGAAAATAAATGCAATCAAACACACCCTAAAATTTAGCTTCAAGTTCAGTGACCACACACGTTAAACTCCACGTATAAGGTAAAATATTTATCATGCTCGTGTAAAACAAGCCTTCTCTTATTTCCTTTTCTTAATTCTTCTATGAATGCTGTCATAAAAGTTTATAGATGTCTGTCAATGAAATTTTGAAGCTTGAAGTCAAATTTGTGTTGATTGTCTATTTCTAGTGAATTGAACCTTTTTTCTCCTATTTTCTTCCATTTTACCTGTGATCTTATTGAGTTGTGATTAGAAAGTTGACTTGGAATATATTCTTAATCAAGCTACTCCCCGACTTGATCCCCATAGTTTTTGCTTGAATGTTGACACAATTGATTCCGTCACGTAGGTCAAGCAGCCTGGGCTGGATATGTCGACTGCTCAGAGTGAACTAGATCTGTCGTACACACAACGTTATCAGGGGGTTGTCATTCCTGAGGCTTATGAACGTCTAATTCTCGACACGTATGATAACTTTTCTTTACATCTTCATTTTTTTTTATTCCAACTTTGTTGAAGCCCTTCTCTTGAATATTATGGAAGTTCTGTCCGAGGGATAATGATGGAGAGAAATTTATATTATTACTGAAGTCAAAGCATTAAAGATAACAGGATTTAAAAGTGTGTGTCAATACAGCGAAGTTGATTTTCTAGCCACGTGTACCATTCCAATAGCAAGATTTGTCTTTCATTTTGCAGAATCCGAGGTGATCAGCAGCATTTTGTTCGTAGAGACGAGCTTAAGGTATTGCCACAATTATTCAACAAAGACTTCTCTAAACTTTTTGTCATCAATGTGTTAATGACTCCTATTGGACAATCTTCAGGCTGCCTGGGAGATTTTCACACCTCTTTTGCACCGAATAGACAATGGTGAGTTCAAGCCAATTTCATACAAACCGGGCAGCAGAGGCCCTGCAGAAGCGGATGAGTTGTTGGAAAGGTCCGGTTATGTTCAAACGCATGGCTACATTTGGATCCCCCCGACCTTATAAACATATGCAATACACAACTGGCTGCTTATATTTACCGTTGTCTGGGGCTATGGGGCAATGCAACTATAGCCTATTTTCATAATCTTCCTCCGTGTGTAATTTTCCAGCGAATTTGTGACTTGTAATATCGAGAAATATGTAATGTGCAATTATTAAAAACTTAAATATGATAAACTCTCTGTTTTAGAACCCACAATAAGAACTGAAATAGTTGAAATGTCTGTGCTTCTTTGACATGAAGTTGTGATTTAGCTTTGCTATGCATGCCTCCGGTCATTGTAGCAAGGCAAACTTGGTTTTATTTGATTTTTCAACAAAATTTTTGAAGTTAATTTTTTCGATTTTAGTACAAAATAGTTTCTTATTTTTAACTTGGACTGGTAAAAAATTAATTTTAAACTTATTTACTTAAACGCGGGTTGACTTATATGTAACTTTTTTAATATTGTTATTTTATCATTGCAATCCTCTTTTATTTTATTTTTTGGAGTGATTCCAACGTAACGTGTTTTCATGGTTGTCTTTTCTTGCAAGGGTGTGTTATTCCGTTCGGTCAATTGACATATGCTTTAATAAACACCTTGCATGCAAATTTTAACTCCAAATATATGTTTGGAAGATGTTTATAATATGTACAAATTATGAATAAATAGAACAATTATGCTTAGTGTATGTTATGGTGTATGTATACCATCTTTTACATTTCGTCACATGGCACTTTAAAAAGAAAATTTCTTTCTTGCAATCATTTATGGACAATAATGGTGATGTCAACCAAGATGTTAAAAAAAAAAAAAAAGAGCAAATGGTAATATCCTAAATAGAAATGTATGGTGACTAAGTGAATTGTATTTATGGGTTTAGGGTTTAGGTTGTAAACATAGGCCGAATATGGGCGTGTCCATTTACTGATTTTTTATATGGCAATATATTTCCTGTTTGATCTCCATTTTTGGGAGAAAATCTTTTGGAATAATTATTTTTGAAGTATGTATGATTAAAAAATAAGAAAAAATTTTGAATTTACGTGAAATCATTTTATGGGAAAATGTGTAATTGAAATGAGTTTTTGAAGAAAATGGATCCCAAAAATGGGCATTATTTTTGCAATTTCTCAAGTAATGTGAGTACGGTAAAGTATATTTATAAATTGATTGGGATTGAGTAGTGGTAAGTTTATTTGCTGATGTTATAAGAATCGGATTGAATGTTTGAGCAGCAAAATTGGAAATGGATTATGTTACTTTGCCAAAAAGAATTGACACATGCAGTGACAAATGAAGTGGTGATAGAAGATGATTGAATGAAAAAATTGACTCTATTTTAAACAATGATAGAATATCATGTAATATTATATAAATTTATATCAAACCTTTCTCGCAGTGTAGCATAATTGATTGGAAATAGATATAAATTTAGTCGAGTTACATGTCAACAATCACAAAATGTAAAATTATTTCACATATCAATTGCTATAATAGCCCTCCATGCATTACCATTCTCTCTTTCTTGACAAAGCTAATACAAGCTCCACTTGTGTACAATATAGAAATGGAGGAGCTATATTGAAAACTGTGAATTGTGACTTAAATATACCAAATATCTTCCCAACTACATTCCTCAAGGAATCATGACGAAGATTAAACAACTCGTTTGTAATTTTAGAGTCACGACCTTGGCCAACAAAATCTTGAAGATGATAACGGACACCTCGAAAATGAGTTCAGAATTGAAGGCGATTTGAAAATCCACAATTTCCCAAAAATATTTACCTAAACATAAAATACTTGTAAAATTAGCACGTGACCCGTGACATGTATAATTATGATACAATAAGATAGAAAAAAAACGAAATAATAAAGTCATACATTGTGGCACTTTAGATCTATTTCTCATTGTTAAAGCATCACTCTAACACCTTAGAATAATGTTTTGATCCCTCCCAACCATTAAACACGCATGTAAATTCCAAATGAGAGCTACAAGCGGCCAAAATATTTTGCGAAATTATTCCATGACAATTTTTATAACCGTTTGTATCACATCCAGTTAACATTGCTAGAATATGGGAACCATCGATAACTTCAATACAATTCTAAAATAATAAAACAACACAAACAAAAAATGAGAACATTAATGATAACATAAAAATAAATATTATAATAAATATTATTTCGTCACTTACTTTAAAATAAGGGCAAAATCTTGTACATTTCCTTTTTTTTTTCTGGCATATGGATCCCTATTTGACCATCATATCTACAGCAACTTTGTTTAATATCCACAAAATCTTGTTGAAATTTCGGCTGATAATGAAATGAGATCGACCAAATTTTTTATGAATCAAGCAATATCGAGTATTTTGACCAACAATAAATAGGAACATTCCAATCATTTTTTCAATACAAATATATCTAGTATCCCATAAGTGTGTTTTTTCTCTAATGATATTGCTTAATTTTATAAATATATCTAGATACATTCTATAAACTTTTCAAAGTCTTCTGGATTCTCCTTTAATATTTTATGTATATATTCATATCCATATCTAGTTTTTGGTCGCCTAGTTAATAAACGTTTAACACATTCACATCATATATTATTTATATAATCATTTATCACATAGAGAATTGCTTGAATTACCATCCATGAAGACCTAATGGTTTCATATTATGCTTTCTCATTCTCATCTTCTTCTATCTCATCCACTTCTATTTCATGACCTAAAAATAGAAAAAAACAAAAATTAAATACATACACAAAGAAAATGATAATGTCATGTAAAAACGAATCAATTATCACTAATTTAATATACTATCAAAAGACACAATCTATAAATAACTCTAAAAATGTAGAATTCAATACTATAATCAAAGTTGAAAAATCCATAAATAGTAGATTAACAATCCAAAACATTAAAAATAATTACTAGTTATGTCCAAAAACAAAACCGGATCTTAATTTAAATATTATCCATTTAGAATATATTTCTGATTTCATGTTCAAGAATTCAAACTTCTTTACTTTTGTATTAAGCAAATCAAGGACCTTGAAACAATCATTATTGTTGACGTTGAAAATTGTATAAACAAAATTCAAGTCAACTTCAAGTGTAAATAAGAATTTTTATTGATAATTACTTACAAACTACAAGTATTTTTATCAAAAGAGATATTAGAAATATTAAGTTGTTAGGCTTCCTCTCCCCTTTCCCTAAGGATATCGTCATCCTTTTTATAGGAAATGATGGGCCTGTATTTTTCATATTTCCGTCAACAACAGTAATGAGCTAGGAACTTGTGCAATGGCTTAAGTCCCGATTGGTTA
The DNA here is from genome assembly GCA_903798385.1 of Fraxinus cuspidata. Taxonomy (NCBI): domain Eukaryota; kingdom Viridiplantae; phylum Streptophyta; class Magnoliopsida; order Lamiales; family Oleaceae; genus Fraxinus; species Fraxinus cuspidata. The sequence goes on from CAIGRP010041777.1 coordinate 12,524, forward strand.
CTGTTAAATCAACATACAGTACCGAGCAGGGAAGGTACAACAATGACATATCTTGATTGGTTGCTGAGGTCGACTACATCAGGTTATTATGAAGCCACCTTAAATGGGGTCCCCCGTAATTAATGAATTGGTTAGAGAATGAAGCTATAGCATATGATTAGTGGAATTGGTAGGCACTAACGTAAATCCTTTCAAATGTCATCAGTTGATTAAATGTTTTGATAGTGTGTAAGGAATCTACAATAATTATATCCCCTCAAACCTCGGCGATCATAAGTATGAGCTGACCTTACAGACTCAATCTTAATTTAGCATGAACTAAGTGCATATAATAAACGAACTTAATTAAGTCGCAGGTCGAATGTCAACAATTATCATCCAAGTTTGGGATCTCCCTTATAATGTTCTAGCAAGTATGCTCTCTAATGTCTATTGATTCAATAGCTCAAGTGATCTTGTCAATTGGACAATCGAGTTTGTTTATAACATCCGATTGAGTTTTTTAGGGATCAAACGAAATCGATTTTGCTTTAAACTCTATTCTACTTCATTTTCGAATTAATGGAAGATCTTATTTATCGACTTGTATAAATGCTTCATACATCAAGTCATCTACTAAATTGTCACTAATTCTTCTTTCTTCTCTATAACATGTTATTGCATCAGTATTGTCCCCTAATGCAATTGAGTGTGTCTCAATAGTTGTTCCACTTCTAACTGCAATTTTCAAATCTTCATACTCCATAAAAGTGTATGTACGATAACTTTTATCTTCAGATGATATTATTAAAGAAAAAAATAATTATAAGTACTAACGTATGAATCATACATATCACTAATCAATAGCTTAAATTTTATATTTTTTAAAATCAAGTAATAAGAAAAGCTCACCATAAAGTAATTGTTTCATACTTCATTATTAGTAGTGAATTTCTTCGTCACATGATCCCATCCAAACCCAAAGCTATGATGCATAACCTAGAATACTTGTACTCACACGACTTTTATATTGGGCATGAGTCATTTCAATCCCAAACTTTTGGTTAAGATGGAGTATATGCTTTACTACAGTTATCTTGCTCAACACGTCATTACTATCACGCCAACCACGAGTGGCAGCATCAAACATAAGTTTTAGCAGCTCATTGTCAATCTTTGTGTTGAATCTTCCATTAATACTATTGTCACATAATTACATAACAAATAATTAGGCAAATAGAAAATGAAAAATTCATGATATGGTTGACATGCTTCAAATACAACAAATAATTTTGTTGCCTATTAATATCTTCATCATTTATTAGTCAAGAACTCATATCATTTTTTTTTTCTTTTTACACTTTTTTGGTAATTTGGAATGTTTGTCAATTCTTGAACATTCCATTAGCAATGCATATATCATGAGACAAAGTTATAGAGCAAAACATTACACAATTTACTGATACTTTCGACACAGTAAATAACACTCTCAATTGACATTATAATGCTTTTGCAGCCAAATCATCATATGCAGCCCAGTAGTAAGAGTCATCAAATAAATGCTGGAACACAAGAGTGTCAAATCATGCCAATTTTACAATCGTTCCCTCAAATTAAATTTTCAAATAAAACACTATATTCATATTCCATCAAAGAGTATCCTATCTAATAATTCTGATATCAATGTTCTTATTTCATTCTTTCTTCATTGCACAATAACAAATTTCACCAATTACAGTAATTAATACAAATTCAATAGCCATAGTAAACAATTCAAAATTAGAATGAAAAAAAAAAAAAAAAGGTCAAAGACAAAACCTTTCTTTTAGAGAGCAACAACTTCTCAGCAATTGACAATTTGGGAGGTCGAAGACCTAATCTCCGTTCCTTCAATTTGTTAAGCCCCAAATCCTCAATCACATCCCCCAAAAGCATCCCTTGGAAACACATCCTTCGGAGCAAACCCCTCACAAACCTTTACCAACCTTTCCCGGACCTCCCTCATCAAGTCTTTCTCGGCCTCTGTCGGCACCCTCCCACCCTCATCTTCCTCATCGTCGCCGACACCAACACCATCTCCGCAACCTTCTTTATATTCACTACCAAACCCCAAGCTCCAGCCCTTCTGATCCTCTTGGCTTCTGTCAACACTTCCCCATCCTCTTTAGCTAGTCTTTTTTCTGCCCGTCTTTTTTCACCCACGCCCTCCAATCCTACTTCAGATTCAATCTCAGCCGTCAATTCCTTCTATCACAAAATCCTACTTCACAATAACCTCTAAACCTCAATGGAAAACATCGTCTTGATAGATTCGAAACAAAAACTTTAGTGATTGGCGTACCGACCTTTTTGGCGGGGTAATTTCAAGCACTCATATCTTAACATTTAGATTATATAAATCAGACTCTAATTGAGACCAATACTTGTCCAGCATTTATTAGTTCCAAAGTATTGCTTGCATGGGTATTTCCATAGGCACAAGAGGTTTAGTGTCAATGCTCATGAAATTTTTAGATATCCAAAAGGATTGATTTGATAAAACATTTTCCTTCAATAAGATTTTATTAACATGGCACCAAATAACAAAATGGAGAAAAAAAATTCACCCAAATCCCTTTTGTTCCTAATCTGTCGTTTCCTACAATGTTGCAACCTTCATATGTCTTCCATCACCTCTGCTACTTCTACACTAACCACTCCATACCTTGACAAAGCTTAAAGACATTGGATTCTATGTTTGTTCCCTTAACCAGTAAAGTAAAATTGCAAAAAATGCCTAGAAATCTCATTACTCCATTAGCCAATGCACAACCCATGTGACCAGCAGGCAAATGAAATTATGAGACACCAAAATAATAATATATCCTTAAAAACCAGACACCTACTCACAGTAATTGCATTCAATATCTGTTGTGATAATTATGCCCAAAATCTTTGATACCAATTGTTGGAAATTCAAGGATCACGTATCGCTCGATACCACTTGATATGAAACCAACCACTGGATTGAGAAGTTGAAATTATATGACAAAATACGAAGTATATGATCGCAAGTAAAAGAATAAAAGAAGACAAAAAAATATGATAGATGAATTAGAATATTTTATTGCACTACAAATAATGAAGATGGAGAACTATTACAATAATTACAAAAGCTAGTTATCAATTTTCTCACATTATTCTCACACCATTAAATTATATAAAAGAGCTTTATAGGGAACATGTAGAGGACATCCAAACCTTTCTAATAGGGTTGTTGATGAAGTAGAATGCCAAAAAATCGAGTTCAAAACGAACAAGTGGTGTGGCGCCGGGGCAGAAAAACCAACGGGGGCACGACGCGAGGCATTCTATCCATTTTTTTTATTTCCAAGTTGTTTTTTTCATCCCGAACTATTCTTCAAGTCCAATACCAAATTCCAACTTCCAATAGGCTTCCAAATTAGAATTTCAACTTCGCATAGGGTTCTATTAGTATTCCAAACTGAATTCTTTTTGACGTGTACTTCAATTAAAATTCTTCAATTATTTCAACAAGAAATTCGAGTCACACCCAAATTTTAACAATATTCACCTTGACACGAATTCCACTGTAACGAACAAATTTCCAAAATATTCTCCACCTGGAGAAGAAAATCCATTTGCAAAGAATGAATTGGCTCTTCAACAATAACCAAAATTGATTTCTCCAACAAACACAAATTACTCCACATCTTCCAATGAATCTAAGCAATACTATGCAGAATTACTTCAGATTCCCAAAATATCATAATGATTTTAAAATTCACCAAATTGGGTTGTAACAACCCCAAAGCAGAATCAAACTCAAATGATTTTAAAGAAGACCCCTTGCTAGATTGTATACCTTCTACTACGTTGAAAGCATGCTCAACAAAATCAGCATCCACGTACCTTTTTCCACTAGGTCCGTCCCAGCAATAGAATACAATTGCACCGTAGGTAATGGTAGCAAAGCGGCATTATCCATATCTCCTAAAACTCAACTGAGCAGTATTCTTCAAATTCGACCCTTTACAAGCTCTTAAATATATTGTACCAAACTGAATGTTCACCACGGTATTGAACCTATGTTGATTGACTGTTCTAGATTTTGTACGACCCTTCAAGATGTATAAGTGAGACATTTTTCGTCTCTTCAGTACAACCTGTAAACCCTTATAAACCTTCAAAACTCCACCTCCATAAAAAAACTCGTGACCATGACACATTTTGAAATAGTTTCATATGTAGTAAATAAGTGTTTATTAGGACACATATGAAACACGCACGTTGAATTCAGAATCCAACCCTCATCTGGTTTAGACTCGATGTCAGAAATAGCCAAGAGATCTCCCCAACTTACAATGTTCTCCGCGAGGTCTATTTCACCTGAAGTCTCTGATTGCTCCCCATATCGACTTGCTGCCAAACTTTCTTTATTATGCAATTTGTAGCAATCATTTTTAATTTGCTCCATCTTCTTACAGAAGTTACAAATCTGATTACTGAACTCAGACTTATCAAGATCAAATCTTCTTCATCATACTTTACTTCCAAAGTTTTCCAATAATCCTTCTTCAGCTATTCGATGAGAGTATAAAAGCTGCTTGAGGCAACTTGCTTTGCTCCAACTTAAACCATAAAGCAACTACTGAACCCTTATTCAAAATGTCCTGAAGAATGATATTTGATAGATGAAGATGAATGTGAGAAACTTCCTTTTTATCCTTCAATAATTTTTCCTTTGCGGTCAAAGTTGCAGGCATTTTGTTAATTCCCAGCAACACATCATCCAAATCCTTCTGTGCGAGTACTACACATATCTTAACCTGCCATATCAAAAATCTAGTGCCCCGTTCCAAAAATGGAATGTCATACTTCATGGAAGTCATCACGAACAAAAACATCGAGCAAATCAAACACTGTGCTTTTGCGGAACTGCTGAACCTAGGCTCTGATACCATTTGTTGGGATAATTATGCTCCCCAAAATCTCTAATACCAATTGTTGAGAATTCAAGGATCACGTATCGTTCGATACCACTTGATATGAAATCAACTACCAGATTGGATTTTGAAGTTATATGACAAAATATGAAGTATATGATCACGAGCAAAAGAACGAAAAAAGATAAAAAAAAAATATGACAAATGCATTAGGAGATTTTATTGCACCACAAATATTGAAAATGGAGAAATATTACAATATTCATAAAAGCTAATAATCACTTTTATCACATTATTCTCACACCATTAAATTGTATAAAACATCCTAATATTTATAGGGAATATGTAGGGAGGACGTCTAAACCCTTCTAATAGGGTTGTTGATGAAGTAGGATATCAAAAAATTGAGTTCAAAATGAAAAAGGAGAGAAAAATGCTAAAATTCCGGAATAGGCAACTCCACCTCCGGGTGCCCTGGAGCTGGGGTCGGCGCTGCGGAGCCCGAGTTAGAAAACGAACAGGGGCATCTGCGCCAGGCATTTTGTCCAATTTTTTCTCTCCAAGTTGTTTTCTTTATCCCGAACTCTTCTTCAAGTCCAATACCAATTTATAACTCTCAATGGGCTTCAAAAATAGAACTTTAACTTGACATAGGACTCCGATAGAATTTCAAAATGATTTTTCTTGACGTGCACTTCAATTAGAACTCTTCAATTACTTCAACAAGGAATTCGAGCCACGCCCAAATTCTAACAATATCAAACTAACAACATTCGATCCTAATAATAGCAACCCTAATGCCAAACAGAAACCCATCTCCAAAAATTCAATTCTTTACATATGAAGGATGAAATCAAGAAATAAATTCAATTAAAAATCACCTTTCCCCATCACAAATCAAACAAAAAACACAGAGAGAGAAAGATAGAGATGTATCTTGTCAAGAAAGAAAAATTCAATGCAATCGGGAAGAGATGGTGAATGTGAAAGAAAAGAAAAGAGGCCGGTTTCGTCTTTTGAGATTTCCTATTTATATTTTCAACAAAAATGTCTCAAAATCTAAAAGTCTTGTGGAAATTTCTAAAAAATTTCAATTGAATATCTCGTGATTTTCAGCGACTTTTTTAAAAGTCAATAAAGATCTCTATTGAATACATTTAAATTTTTCGGAGTCTTTAAAAGTTTCAATTAAATACATTTAAACTTTTTAAGAGGAGTGTATTCAATTATGACTTTTAAACACTTATCATTAGAGAAAAACACCCTTAGAAAATTCTAGGTATATTTGTTTTGAAGAAATGCTTGCAAAGTTCCTACTCATTGTTGGTTAACGTACTTGACATTGCTTGATTCGTAAAAAAATTGGTCGATCGCATTTCACTACCACCAAAGTTTCAACAAAATTTTACTGATATTAAACAAATTTGCAGTAGTTATAGTGGTCAAATCGGGATTGATTGTGCCAGAAAAAATAAGGGAAAGTACAAGATTTCATTAGTGTTCTCATTATTTGTTTGTATTGTTTCATTATTTTAGGATTGTATTGGAGCTATTGATGGTTCCACCAATGGTAACTAGATATGATACAATCATTTATAGAAATCGTCATGAAACAATTTTGTAGAATGTTTTGGTCCGATTTGAAATTTTATACGTGTTTAGCTGTTGGGAGGGATTAGCACATGATTCTAAGGTGTTGAGTGATGCTTTAACAAGGAGATATTAACTTAAAGTGCCACAAGGTATGACTTTATTATTTTATTTTTTTCTTTTATCTTATTGTATCATAATTATATATGTCATAAGTCACTTACTAATTTTGCAAGTATTTTATGTTCAAGTAAATATTTTTCTTGGAGATTGTGGACTTTCAAATCGACTTCAATTCTTAACTCCTTTTTTAGGTGTTCGTTATCATCTTCAAATTTTTGTTGGCCAAGGTCGTGACCATGAAAATACAAAAGATTTATTTAATCGTCGTCATGCTTCTTGAGGGATGATATTTGGTACATTTAAATCATGTTTCACAATTTTCAAAATAGCTTTTCCATTTCCATATCGTACATAAGCAAAGCTCGTATTAGATTGTGTAGGATTACACAAATTTTTTTTCGTAAAGAGAATCGTTCTGATGAATTTTTAGTTGAACTTGATAATGAAAATTCTTTATCTTCTTTGGTTAATGAAGGGGAAGACTTTGAACCACTTTATAAGAGTCAAGATCAAGAAAGAGAGAATGTTAATTCATGGAGGATTTCTATAGCAGTTGATATGCAGAATGATGTTGGAAATGTTCATAATATTTTGGTTGAACATTACTAAAATACTATCAATTTTTTTGGTATTCTGATTATTTGTTAATACATTTGATAAGACTTGAAGTTTCTTTAAAAATAATTTTATTGACACGAAAAATATGAATTATTGCTTTGATTTTTTAATTATATGAGTTGTTGATGATTTTGATTGGGAGTGTCGTTGAGTCGAGCCACGAGTAGAAACTCGAAACTCAGGCTTGGTTCAAGTAAAAATGGCTCAGGATTTTTTTTTTGCTTGAGTTGAGCTGAGCTTTCGCTCGGCGAAAAAATTTAGGCTCGACTTAACCTTTCGGCTTGAGCTTTTACGAGTTGATCCAACTCGATTTTTTAACTGCTGCTTGCGTTTGCAGCAGTTGAATTACTATTGCCTGCGTAATTATTTATTATTTATTTAACTTTTTTTAAAACTTGGCTCGGCTCATCATAGGTCGAAATTGGGCTGGTTCGGGCTTGAGCTGACTTCCCAAAATGGGACTCGACTCGAACCATGGGCCGTTCTGGCCGACGAACCATATTGATATCCTTAACTTTGATATACAAGAAGTTGTTTAAAATATTATTGTATATGTTTAATATTTTTTTTAAATTGAGTTTTTAAAAGTCTCTAATGAAAGTTTACGTAAATTCATGAAAAACTTTTATTAATTCTTGCCAAATTCATAGAAATCACTTAAAAGTCCACAAAAATCACCAACTTAATTTTTTTTATAAAAGCCTCAATTGAATACACTCCTCTAAATCTCCAAAAGTCTTTAAAAATCTCAATTGAATACATCTTACTTAGAGTTCAACTAGAGACTAATTATAAAACACATGAAAATTTTTTGAAAAAAAAAAAAAAGTCCCTATAATAGAGCAACAGAGAGAAATTGGATATTATAAAAATATTAAGAGTCAAAAAATGAAAATCTTGCTTAACATAAGATTTTGCCATGTTCAATATCATACAACCAACATGCCTTTAATTTATTGATAAGAATTTCTTATATATTTTTCGCTTTTAACGGTTATATATTATGTAATTTCAGATTATTTCTTCTTAGACCAATTTTTTTTTTTTTTTTTAATGTCAATAATCAGATGTATTATCATTTAATTAGTCAAATATATGAGAAAAATATTTTGACTTTTGTTAGAGAAATGCAGAACAACTCAATTATTTCCTAGTTTGACTACAAGGGGTCGGTGTTGATTCTAAGCCATTCTTTGGTAACGATTAAAATGTAAATTTTAATCTAAATTAAAATTAACAACTAATTTAAATCGGGCATTTAATAAGATTTCAATTTTTCAATCACCTATTTATCTACTTTTATTAAAATTTACTAAAAATCTGATTTTTATTACCATCTTTAAATACTCATTCAATGATGAAATTTTTTATGTTTTATTTTATGTTTCATTTCATAATACATTTTTAAAAATATTATAATTTCGATTTTTATTCGAGTAGGGATGATAAACAAGCCCGTCAGCTCGAACGGCTCGGCTCGAGACTCGGTAAAATTGAGTTAAGGCTCGAGTCAAGCCCAAATTTTGGGACTTAGCTTGAGTCTTGGCTGGTCCACGTGGCTCATTGTGCTGCACAACTTGGCTCGTTACACCCCTAATTTCGAGCGAGGAAAAGTGAACGAAATCCATTTTTTTCCCCTTTGACCATGCTTTTCCTTTTCTGATACAATTTCTATACAAAAAATTATTTTCAGCACCAAATAGGATTTAATAATTGAAATTTTTTCATTTATTGTAGGAATGGATGTAGCGGTGTCAAAAATGTGACATGCACAAAAAAATAAATAAATAAAACTAACAATAAAAACTTTAAGCATGTCGAGCGAAAAGACGATGTCGTAAATTGAGCAGCACAACAACAGCTTGAGCATAAAAAATTATGTCTAGCTTAAGGAGATCTAGAATCACCTTTAAAAATGGACACTTGTCATTTTGAAACAATATGACCTGCACTGTTTAACGTTAGGAGGCAGTGCGACATTTCTCAACTACGATAGCTTGTGCTAAAAACATTAAATTCATATGTCGTGCTAACATGAGATCACCTTAAAGTTGGACTGTGTCATTTATACACTATCTAATTTACGTGGAAAGAATATACTATTTCTAGCCCCAACTACGCTAATTTGTGCTAGAAAATTTTAATTTTCAATAAGTTGAGCTAAAACTACGTCTAAATGAGCTGAGCGCATTACAACACAATAACTTATTCAAGGAAGCATTAGTCAAGCATGTCGAGTCAAAAAGTGATATGTGCTTGCTCATTATAATGCAGATAAGTAAATATAACATGTGGATAATAAGTTGGTTGTAATTATGAACAAATAGTTAAAATTAATTACGTGTGGAAACATTACAAATTATTTATAATTTCAAATTATAATCAAATTTTAATTTTAATCGTATATTTATAAATATTGTCAAAAAAGTTGTCATTCAAGATTGTACACCAAGTATGATTCGAGATTAAGCCATTTGCATAATGTTTGATGACAATATTATTGATTATGTATGAGTGGTAAAAAATTATTGGCCGAAAACTTAATTTGTTCAAACTGTCCAATGATACATACCACGTGACATATTGTGAATAGAGTTGTCATTCAACTTTGTGTATCAAACATGATTCTTATTTGAGTATGATTTAATCTAAGATTATAATGAAAATTGAAATCCAATTAAGCTCCTACTCGGTTTGGTAATTAGGGAAAAGACTAACCTGTATAGGAATAGGTCTAGTACCTTCCAAGTAAAAACACCTCTTTCTCTCTCTCTTTACGTGCCAAAAATCTGCAATTTTCTTTCTTTTACTCCTTTTCCCCCTTTTTCTTTCTTCCCAAACAATATCAACACGCATACACAACACTCACGCATACACAATACTCTCTATCTGCGTGTGTATATGGGCTGAATTCTTTGCATAGAATTCATCAATGATTCAATTCTCGGGTAATGGGCAATGGGTTAGTGTTTGATTAATTGGGATTAGATTTTCCTATAATCTATCGTGGTAATCACTTCTCTCTCTCCTTCCTATTCCCATCTGATTTAGGTTTTCCTTTGACATAAGGTATAAATGTATCGATTTTGCCTTGGGGTGTAAATTATTGTTCCTTTTTTTTTTTTTGTTTGTTTTGAGCTTGGGGCTTCTATGTAGAACACCATTCTATCCTGATCTTGCTTAAATCACAGGTCTATTTCTTTCTCTTTTTTTTTTCCTACTTTTTTTCAGATTCATCCTTTTCTTTTGGGTACATAATACATATAAGTTGTCCGTGTTTAAAATATGGGTTACTGCAAATTTTGTAATTTTCTGGGTATTTTGTGATCTTTGGATAAAGAAAGAAAGCTTTGAATTTCAGCGTTTTTTAGGGTCTTTTTTTCAAACAATAATTGAGGGTTCTTGTGGACACACAATGGCGTTAAATCAAGAAGAAAATTTGTTTTCTGAAGAAAAATTTGAGGATGGGTGTTCAATTGAGGAATGTTTGGGTAGAAAAGGTAAAAATCTGGCCGTCGAGTTTAAATCCGAGAAGTTGTGTGAAGATATTGGTGATATCTTGCCTAACGATCCGTTTGGTATGGGGGTTACTCTAGGTTTACCTAATGATCCATTTGGTATGGATTTCAATATTGGCGCCATTGTGGCAATAACGGGTTGGATTGAGGATATCGAGAAGGATATTGGGAGAAAGAATTCTGGGTTTGAGAGTGGTGAAGCTTCTGAGGATAAAAAGGACGATAACAAATTATTTTCGGAACTGAATTTTATTTTGAGCAGCTCCATGAAGTTTGAATTAGAAGTAGGAGATGAAAAGGGGGTTGATGAAAAGTCAGTTGATTCAGATATGGATTTAAATCATGATTTATACGAACACCATTATCTGTTGGAAGGTAACATAGAGGAGTTGATATGTTTTGGATGTGAAAAATATTCATTATCGAGCGCTGAAAAGAAAGGAAACAAACTTGTCACAAATTATAATGATGGCAATGAAGGTGCTCCGCCAGATGCTTTGTTCTTCGCTCTTGGTTATCTCGGTGTGAGGGACCTACTTTCTGTTGAAAGGGTTTGCAAATCTTTGCGGGATGCTGTTCAGAATGATCCCCTTTTGTGGAGAGATATTCGCATAGATTACCCATTGAATGTTAAGATTACTGATGATGCTCTTGTGGGGTTAACAGACAGGGCTCAGGGTAGTCTTCGCAGCCTCAACCTTGTCGGCTGCTTTAAGATCAAGGATTCAGGTCTGAAAAGGGTGCTTGAAAAACATCCGAGGTTGACCAAGGTCTGTATACCATAAACGGATCTTATGTTACTTTATGTGCTGTCATCTATGCTTCATTTATTTATGTTCACTACATTTTTCTTTATTGTACCCTCTTTCTTTTCAATGCGTGCGTACATCTTCCTTTGTAATGCTATATTTCGCCGGTATTGTACATCTATAAAAAGCTACTTGACTGGATGATCTATTTGCTATAATTAACTATAATTTTAATTGTATGGGAATTATGGAATTTAGAATTGTATCTTTTCGCTTGTTTGTACCTTGACAACATGTTTTGTACGCAATATTAACAAGATTAAATGGACTAGAAAAGAAAAAATAAGTTAAAATCTTTTCTGTTGTATCTGCAGGAACTTATGCTTCATTTATTTATTTTCTCTGCATTTTCTGTTTTTTGCTCAAAACATTTTCTATGATTCTATATTATCATTGGTATTGTACATCTTAAACTAGCTGCTTGACTGGGTGATCAATTTGCTATGCTGAATAATATATTTTAATTATATCGGAATCATGAAATTGATTACGCTATACTATTTTGTTCGATTTTTGTTTTATTGATAGGTAGAAAGAAAGCACAGAACAAAGTCTTCACAATGACACGAGCCATACTGCACTACGGATAAAAGTCAATCCAGGAAATTAACTCCTTTTTTTCTGCATACTTTTCTTACGGAGAGTGGTTTAGGAGATTTTTTGTTGCAGTGCCAATAACAATCCCTTCAATGAAATGCATGGGTCATTTATTGAGGGCTTCTTCAAATTTAACTGTTAGGGCTTTGAATGCAATCATTTATATTGTAACTATACAAAATAATTGATGGGTTAGTGTAAGCAGCATTTGTGGTTCTCTCTTTTTCTGTTTTGTAAACCTAAAACATGAGTTAGCCTAGCCAATGGAAGCGAAGATTGTTATTTCTTGTGACACGCAATGTTTTCCTATTATCCTTCTTGAATTATTTAGTTCTTTCACATTTGGGAACTAATATATTACTCAGTAGATATTTTCTGTACTTGTTCGATCTCAGTTTCTGTTCTGAATTTTTTTGTTTTTAAATTTGGTATCATCTAAAATATGTTTTGACCATTTTCTTAATTCTTGGTTAACTGCACTTATAGATTTGTTTCCTTGGGTATATGCAGTTAAGTGTGCCGGGATGCATTGGACTCAGCATTGAAGGTGTTTTGTCCCACTTAAAGTTCTTCAAGTCTTATGGCAAAACTGGTATCGAGATTCTGAGAATCGGCGAAATTTGCAGTGTAAAGGATGATCAATTAAAAGAGTTAAGGCTTTTATTGAGTGCAGACAAAGACAAACAGCGCACTGCCCCCCACAAACCGCATTTTTATCGTTATGGGCAGTTGTACTTATCTTTGGAAGATGAATGTGCAATTGATGTAGAAGCGTGTCCGAGATGCCAGCAAGTGAGACTGGTCTATGATTGTCCAGCCAAGAGTTGCCAACAAAGGCCCCACACCTCACAATCATGCAGAGGTTGCACTTTTTGCATTCCACGCTGCATAAATTGTGGGTGCTGTCTAAATGATACTGATTACGAGGAGACATTCTACCTGGACTTGATTTGTTTGAATTGCTGGATGGATATCTTGAATTGTCAGGATAGAGCCATGGTTTCACCAAAACTCCCGTATATTCATCAGCAGGCGAGTTACAGCTTTTTCATCTACGACTGAATGAAGTGTCGGTTGCAACTACTCGAGTTCATTCTTGTGTTTTGGAAGGTTTCAAGTGAACTTACTATTGCACCTTTCATGAAGTGGATTACATAGTACTCGACTGTATTATAGAAAGGGGAAAAAAAAAGCCGACTTCTTGTCCTTTGTACTCTCTATACTACATTAGGGTTCTACACCAGGGAAAAAGTTGTGGAAGAGGAGTTGATTTAACATGTCAACTAAGTCTTGAAGGATGGCCGGAAGATATTAATAGTTTGATTATTGAGACGTATTGTGAATATCGCACAGAAAATATCAATTCTGTACTGTAATAAATGTTAATCTGGGATTCTTGTCTCGTCTTTCTAAGTGTGCTGTACTGCTGCATTTCCATGTATGGGAACAATGTACTGCTGCATTTCCATATACGGAAACAAGTTACAAGTTTTCTGAGGTTAGATTTGGCAGTCGTGGTTATGCTTATTTGTCTATGGAAAATTTGGATTTTTGACTAATCTTTTTGGGGTTATCTGTTAAGTCCTTTGCGTGTTAACATGAATGTCATATTCAGTGAATACTTGTATGTTTAAAGTTTACTTGTAGCATGTTTTGGTTAAGCTTAAAAGTCATTCAAACTTTTGAGTAAATATTCTTCCAACTAATGTTTGGACATATTATTTTCTTTTTAAGTAAAACAGTTACTAATATGATAGTGGGGGGCTTCTTTCATCCCTATCTATGGCAGCAGCTTCAGGCTTTAAACAGTTGCATAATGAGAGCAGTTGTATTGCCATTTCTGTTTCTTGCTTGGGAATCCAGGATGTCTGGTCTTCTGATCTCTGTCATGAATGTCATGTGTTACTTGATTAATTATTTTGATACAGAAGTAAGATACTATCAAAATGAGTAAATTCCAAGCTATATCCTATCAAAATAAGTAGATCCTAACTTACATACGGAGAAAAATAAATAAAAGGCCGTCATTGGTCAAATATTCTATCCTTGAGCATCTTGTATTCAGAAAAAGCTGTAAGCCCCTTGCAAACCTAAGAAGCCCTGGCTGCCTGTTTATTCCACCATTAACTTATGCTAACACATTTCTTGAAAATATAGATGTAAACTAAGGTAGTTGACCTTCGTTTTGGGTGACTTCTATAGATAACATCAATCGTGTTGTACCATCAAATGGATCAATCCTGCAAGTGAGAATATCTCGCAAGGAATAGAGTGTCGTCTCACACAATCTCGAGATGAAGTGTAACATTAACGCATAACCCAATTAAAATAACCAATCCATCAATACAACAAAATTATCTTCGGTTGTAAATTTTTTTATTCAAAATTAGTGAGGAAAAGCAGCAGGACAGAAACGGACAAGCCCATATGGTATGTACATTTTAACATCTTATAGTTGGGTCATAGTCCTGGTGCAAAGTTGAGAGCACCAAATATGTTATTTTCAAAAAAATTTATGAAAAAGGGGAATCGCATGTGATGAGTTTCTTATTTTTCAAGACCAATGTTAGCACTTTTATTAGCTCGAGCCTAGAGAGTATCGGCCAACCATCTTCCTAGCAAAGGCAGCAAAAACCATATCAGGAACATCTCGGAGCACCCCACCCACTCCAATACATCCCTCAAGTACACGCACAACCACATCACACCTCAGCTGCAGCCCTTCTTGATTACCACCCCTGCCCGTCTATCTAGTCTCAAAATTCAGTTGCCTTCTACACAGTCTCCCTTCTACTCCCTGATCATCTGTGGTTACGTTCTCTCCAATTTGCCTAGGCTAGCATACAAAACTCATGAAAATCCTCACTGGGATTACTGAAGAAGATAGCAGCAAAAAACTCCCCTAATATGTCAGTTCCAACAAGTTTTATTTGAGTCCCACAACCCGGAGTGCTTCGATCATTTCATCGCCAATTGACATGAGACTTAACAGATGTGAATTTGACTCTCTCAAGCCACATCCGGAACAATCATTTCATTTTCAACAGATATATAATGGGCACACATTATTATCATCAGAAGGGAAAACATGGTATGTTCGAGACCTTTTTGGAGGCTAAAAAGCGGGGAGAGAACAAGAGAAAAATCTCTCCAATAGCCCAGGCGATTTAGGCAACTCATTGAGATTGAGCACCCATCCACATCCACATCCACCTCCACCTCCACCTCCACCTCCCACCACTCTAGTGGGCCGTATGCCCCAAAATAGCTTACAATTGGTGGTGAACGTCTCATCCAATGGGATCCACTCCATCGGGCTACCTTCAGTCAAGTCGCCAGCCCTTAGCAACCCTGTCGACACCTTGGGGGTTGCTCCAAAGGCCGCCCTAAGCTGATGGCATACCTTTCGAATTGCGACAATCTAGCATGCATCTCGAGGCAGATAATTACTCTAGTGGGACCCGCATCATGAGCCTCTTCCAAAGCTGTCGCGGGTCCAGGCTGACCCTATTTTGAACAAGGGTCCCACCTCATTTTCATCTATTCATTACCTAACCCATTGACCCCAGGAAACCACATCTTCATCTTCCTAGTTCCTCTATCTCCCCATTTGACACTGCCACAAAATGGGTCCCACATTTGATACCATAAGCACACGAGAGGTAGGCGCGAACCTCACGCGGTAGTGAACTTCCCATTCTCAATCCCACTTTTATTCCTGGTTTATCCAAACTACCTACTCTGCACCTGAGGCTCGGTCTACATTTTATTAGTATCAAAAGACATACTAGAATGAGTTTGACTTGGGGTACAGGGTGTGGGTTCAAGAACCCCCACCGATACCTCACAATAGGAGAGGGGGTGGGTGGGATTTTTTTGACCATTTTTTATTACCATGGTCTCGCATGGGTTCCACCAATGTGAGAGAGTGTAAAATTTGTGTAAAATTATTTTCTGTACATTTGGCTTTATCCTACCATAATACACTTGTTGGCAAATTCTCCCATCACAAGCCCATCATGTTGAAGGTACGTGAGAACTTGAAGAAATTTGGGTTTTATGGTTAATTTAAACGTGTTCTTATTGATTACAAGCATATTCTAATATATTTGAAGCATTCACGTGACTATAGTAAACTATTCCAAAAACCATCCTGGAATATTGAGAGTTCTCTAATGTGTGCGCGTTGATATAGACTTGTGATTTCCATTTTGAGCTTGATATTCCTATTACTCTAGTAAGGACTTTTTTTTATTGTTTGTCCATTTGCATGCTAAAAGTTTTCTTTTTGCGCTTGCTAAGATTATTGGGGTACTGTTGAGGATTGATAAGCCACCTTGAACTTTCTTAGTCCTAGTAAGGCTAGTGTTTGTCGGAGTATAAGATACCTGATAGAGTTTGAATTGAGCGTGGTGAGAACCGTAGGTTTTAACCGGATGTGATTTACAATGTTTTGAAAATAGACCTGGACATCGACTTGAAAAGGTAAATGATTCAATTGTCAAAATGTTCAACCAGGATCAATCGGGATCGAATCGAATGCAATAAATAAATAAATAAATAAAAACAAACAAAAAAACACTATAAAACAATATTTTTATAATTTTCATATTACTAATTCAAAGTAAATCTATGTTTGTTAATTGAATCCATTATTCTACAATTAGTCTTAATACTTCAAAAATTTAAAAATATATGTTGAAATATTTTGGTTTGTTAAAATTGAAATAGCTCGAGCCTATAGAAAATGACATATAACATTTTCATGTTATTAATGAAGTGCAATTTAAGTTAAATTTAATAAATAAAAAGATAGTGGTAAATATTACAATTTAGGTCAATTAGACATACAATTTGAAAATGATTTTGATGGACAATTTAACATTTTTTGTTATCCCGCTATCCACATTGAAAGTTTATGCTACCATTTGAGAGAAATGCATCTATAAAAGAAACATACCATCCATGATTCTTTTATGGGCCTTTAATTGTAATGCATGAGCCCATTAATGAAGTTTAAAAAAGAAATTAAATTTAAATTTGTCAAAACAGTAAAATCGGATCCACTTCATCGGTTTACGGTTAGACTAGCTAGTTTAGCGAGTTTTAAGCGGTTTTTGTTATAGCTAGATAATTGGACATGATTGGCTACATTTTAGGTCTGTTTCAAGATTCTACCAATCGAATTGGTTGGACATGTTTTAATAAAATTGGTGATTTATGAGAAGCTGCCTATTTTTGTTCCAAGTGTAGGCACATGGGATGGATGCACTTTTGATTAGTGTAGGGTTAGGGATCCTCCTATTCCTTCTTTTGTTGTTGGCTCTTCCTCTCAACCTATTTCAGCTTCTATGGGTACTATTGTTTGGGCTTATACGAATAATGATAAGGAGTTTACCGTGGAACATCCAAGCTGTGGGTTTTGGTTACTAGAATTTCTTGTGGATAACATTGGCTAGTTCATTTATGGTACCAATTGTAGCATCTAATCTGTATGTAGCTCAATATTTTATTCATGCTCCCCTTACCTAACTCTCAAGCCGACTTCAATATTGCTCCCATCGGATCATTTGCTGAAGAATATAGTACAATTTTCACCTTTTGCTCAAGGATAACTTACATCAACTCTTCCTGGAGGCCCCTTTTAATTCCTTATAGAGTCCATACTTCAGTTGGTGGTATACATTCTTGATTCCTTAGATAATTTGGTTGGATTGGCTGATAGATATGTTGAGATGAATTTATACCAAGATCTCTTATATGGCCTTCCCATCCCCTTGATCCTATTTGATTATGCATCATACCTAAGTTGGTGATGGAAGCAGATAACATGATATTCAACCGACATTCAACTTTAGATGATGTAAGGAAGTAATATTTAGCATTAATAGTGATAGTGAGATAGGGCCAAATGGTTCCCCTCTTTGTTTTATTAGTAATGCTAAGATATTGTTTATAATGATGTCTTTCGACAATATTAGACTTTTTTGCAGGCGGTCATCTCCCAGGGAATTCATCGGCACCTCTATTATTTTGATCTCTAAAAGGGATGGTACTTGTAGATGGTATGCGTTTTAACCCATCAGGTTATTCACATTATTCGATAAGTTGAATTCACGATTGAGTTCTCTACTTCCATGTATCATCTCTCTACTTCAGAGCAAATTTACTACAGGCAAACTTATTGGTGACAACGTCCTTTTAGCTCAAAAGCTCCTTCAAACTCTTGATTCGATGGTACAAAGAGGTAATGTGGTCCTTAAGCTTTATATGGCTAAGGCATATGGTTGCATGCTTTTTCTCTTCGTCCCATGGTCTCAGATAGTGTGCCCTATCTTTTTATTCTTCATGTAGATAATCTTTCCCAAACTCAACAATTTTTGAGGGTATCCGAGTATGGTGTACTAACATGGTATATGTTATTACTTCCATTTATCTTTTGTTGGCGATATGAGTATATTTACCAATTGTCGGAAACAACGCCTCCATCGATTGCTTCACTACCTTCAGCATTATGAATGTGTAATTGGTCAATTGGTGAACCACGATAAGAGTTATCTTATTTATCCTTGTCGAGAGCCTATTAGTCTGATAAGGAGATTTGATCATTTGATAGGCTTTCAGAACTAGTAACAACCATTTATTTATTTAAACAGATTAGGTGGATCTTTCTTTGTAATTGTCTCATTCGAAAGGTGAGGAGCAGGTTGGGATTGAGGCTACTATATCCTGGAGGATGGATTACATTGTCGAGGTCTGTTATATATTTCATTCCATTGTATTTTCTTCAGATTATGTAGCCTTCTAATGCTGTTACGAAGAAGCTGAATAGTATAACATATTCCTTTTAGCCCTAAAAAACTAGTCACACTGTTTGCATTGGAGGAAGTGGATGAGCTTTTCATTTTGACAGCATGGTGGATTGGGCGTTAGGAGCCTATATGATATTGCCAACACATTTTCCTTAAAGCTCTTATGGCGTTTTCGATCTCAACGATCACTCTAGGCTTAGTACTTAGTATCTGGATATCCATCCCTTACTGACACTTGTCCCTTAGTTTCACCTATTTGTTGGCAATTGAAGCTGATCACTCTACATGCAAAGACACATGTTGTATGATAGCTTGGACATGGCTAAATATTTATTTGGCACAGTTGTTAGGCATAAGGTTCTATCCCTGTGGCCTTGTTACTACTTCAACATCACAAATATGTTCGAGTTCATATTTTTATGATGATAAAGGTTAGGACATTGATCGTCTACTACAGGTCCTTCCATTTTTTATAGTTGAGCAGATTAGTAGCATACCAATCTGCTATGATACTTTTGTGATTGCTTTCAACTGGCAAAGATTCAAACACCAGCATACAATCAATTAAGTCATTGCTTCCTGTGTAACCTTAAGCTGTATTAATGCCTTTTCTTGTTGCACTGATCATCATACAATGCTCCAACGGGTCTTTAATGAATACTTTCTCCTTATTTACCACATAATCTATGAAGTCAATTCTATGGTAAGTATCAGTATCATCTGGAAAATTCATGGCCTGATAGATATTGAACATCATTTCTTCATCATTAACTCTCAAAGTCAACTGCCTCATTGTACATCAATTAGAGCTCTTCCAATTGCCAATAATGGTCTGCCATGAGTAAGTGGAATCTCTTGATCTTCTTTCATATCCAAAAATACGAAATCAGTTGGAAAGATGAATTTATCAAATTTCACCAAAACATCTTCAATGGTCCCTCATGGGTATGTTAGGGATCTATTAGCTAGCTGAAGAGCGAATGTTGTTGGCTTAACTTTCCCCAGATCCAAATTTTTGAACACTAATAAGGGCATCAAATTGATGTTGGCCCTAAGGTGACAAAGGGCTTTATCAAAAGAAGAGCCTCCAATAGTGCAATGAATAGTGAAGCTATCAGGATCTTTCATTTTTTGAGGGAGCTTTTTTTTTTTTTTTGAAAAATTGCACTACATTCCTTTGTCAACTTTACCATCTCATATTTTTCCAAATTCTTTTTATTTAACATCACCTCTTTTATGAATTTGGCGTAGTTTGACATCTGTTCCAAGGTATCTGCAAATAAGATATTGATGTGAATTTTCATGAAAATATCCAAGAACTTGGCAAACTGCACATCAAATTCATTTTTTCTTAAATCTCCGTGGAAAAAGAAGTGTTAGCTTGATATTGGTGGATTATCAGGAATGATATAGAATTAGGCTAGTAAGTTTTCTTTGTTTTCCAAGCCTGAATGTCATGTTCTGCAACTATCTGCTCTACTTCCTGATCAAGTGTAGAAATTATTGCCTTTGAAGGCATCCTCTCTCCAACTTCCTTACCACTCCTCAATTTAATAGCTTTGTAGTGCTCCTTTGGATTAATCTCTATATTACTTGGAAATTTTCCCTTAGGTTGAGAATTGATTGAAGTAGCCGACTGACCAATCTACATTTCAAGATTCTTCATTGTAGTTCTTATATCTCAGTAGTATCCAAACAGAGACTCATCTTTGTTGAACTTCGGTCTTGTCTTTGAAATAAAAGCCCCCAAGATGTCTTCTAAGGATGGTTTCCTTTCAGAATTTTGATTATTGAACCTAGAAGTTGAAGTACATTTTTGTTGTTTCCTTATGATAGATTTTCGTGATTTATATGGTCGGGATGATAGAGATTGGATGAGTAGTTCCATCTCTGATTGAAGTTCATGTTGTTAACATACTGAGCTTGCTCATTCTCTATCTCAATTTGATGATATGGTGTAGAACTAGTCATAGTTGACTCTACCTTCTATTGAATTCTTTGAGTGGTTAGTGTAGCTATCTGAGTAGTAAGTGATGAAACCTAAGCTGCAAGTGCAGTGATAGAATCCAACTCATGAAGACCGTTACTTTTTTTGCACTTGACGACTGGTAGTTGTTGGACTACATCTATTATGGTTCTTGTCGCTCATTCAACTCATTGTAAAAGATCTCATTCTGCATCCAACTCTGAAAACCATGTTGAGGGCA
The DNA here is from genome assembly GCA_903798385.1 of Fraxinus cuspidata. Classification (NCBI taxonomy): domain Eukaryota; kingdom Viridiplantae; phylum Streptophyta; class Magnoliopsida; order Lamiales; family Oleaceae; genus Fraxinus; species Fraxinus cuspidata. Next base: position 33,723 of record CAIGRP010041777.1, read on the forward strand.
TCTTCTAAGCAGGTATTTGAATCTCTCCCAAGTTTCATAAAATAATTCTAAGTCTAATTGTCTGAATTTACCAATCTCACTTCATAGTTGAGTTCACTTCGAAGGTGGAAAGAACTTTGCAAGAAATTTCTGAGCCAATCCATCCTAAGTAGTAATGGATCTATACAATAGTGACTGGAACCAAGCTTTGGCTTTGTCCCTCAAGGAGAATGAAATAGACGAAGTCGAATTGCCTCATTAGTGACTCCGTTCATCGTTATTGTATCACAGATCTTCAGAAAAGAACTTAATATGTTGGAGATCCCCCAGACTGATTTTGTTGTACCATATGTATCAGTCCTGGCTTCAGTTCAAAGTTATTTGTTGCAATAGCTTGGCGTGAGACACTGAAACAATTATCATTGAGAAATGGTCTAACATAGTTCATAATAGCTCGTTGTTGATTATTTCCATTTGCTTTTGGAGCTTCCTGTTATACCATTATTCCACGTTCGTTTCTTTCTATACCTCTTAGAAAATAGAAAGTGCATTCTAGTTCAGGATCAAGAGACAGTAATTCAAGATTTCTCACTCTTAAATAAAAATCAATAAACTATTAGAGATAAAAAAATCTAAATTAAAATAAAAGTTAATTGGTAATGATATTAGTAATAAAATAAAATATGTCAATCTCTAACAACAAAGCCAAAAACTTGTTATGCGTTTTCTATAATATAAATATACCGCAAGAGTACGGTGTCAGTTTTGTAATATAAAGATCAAGTACGAATGTCGAACTCACAGGGATTGGAATTCAATATATTATTAAGTATTATAATGATGTAATCTCTATTTTATCTAGATGATCGAGTGTTAGAATCAATGGTATTAACTAAATCTAATGATGATTGTGGTGATGAATCCAATGATTTCAATGCAATTTAGAAGAAATGATCAAGATGAGAAAGCTTAGGGTTGTGATTTCACCTAATTGTCAACTATGTTTCTCGATTCACTAGTTTTCTCTAATCAATTTTTTCAAGTTTATAAGCAAGAATCCTAATTTAATTCTACATTCTTTCTCGAGTGTCGAGTGAAAACTATTCTTAGAATTCAATTTCAATATCTATATTTCGAATTAAATATCTAAAAATTATCAAGTTTATAGTTCTTATATGGAACATACTTCAAAGATTCTTTAATTTCTCTTGAAACCTATAAGATTTAGGTTATGTTATTATAAGATCACATCTAACTTTCCTTCTTTCGAGTGTCGAAATTTAGATAATCAATTTATTCAATTAGTGACCAAGTAATTGAAAGCATCAAACTCAAATAACAAAAATAAATTGAATGGAAAATCTGAAAAAATAAATAACTAGTTAAAATCAAAACATAATCTCAAGTTTTGGTTCCATTAAACCTTAGATATGGAGTTTAGTTCATGGCAAAAGCCATAGAAACTAATAAAATCATATAAAACAATATATTAAAGAGAATAGAAAAACTATTTTTTGGTAGATCTTCAATCTTCTTCTGGATGTTTTTCATGCTTTCTTCCTTGATTTCTTGCTTCTTGCCCCGTTGAATTCTTGAATTGTCGTCTAAAAGTGTCTCTTGAATGGTATTTATATTGTCTTGAAGTTTCAAGAGAAGTTGGATTCGGAATGGCCACAAAAGAAGTCAAAAGGTGTAAGGGTCTTTCTCGTTCAGGGGGCACCACGGTGCTTGGCACGCAGCGCCGTGACGCCTTGTTGGAATCCTTTGCTAGCACTATAACTCCAGCTCTCTGTTGTTATTCTTCATTGGGCAGGGCGTTGGGATGCCCAGTCCCTGCCTTTTTTTCTCTTCTATTAGCTTCTCTTCTTGATTGTTTACTCTTCTAGCCTTGTACTTAGTTCTATTGCACTCTTGCACATCCTAAAAAATCTTTGATTCAAATTGCTAAATCATTCAATCAGCCAAACTCGCTGTTTTCACATAATCACCAAACCTATGAAACAACACGAACAAGCACATCGAAACATTCTAAATTGCTCAAAGATGAACAAAATATCGAGTTTTAGTAGCATTAAAATAATGAGTGTGTCAGATATATTTCTTCTGCTAGAGATTATGGAAGAGCCTACTCCCATTTAAGCTGTGATACAACATCGAAGAGGGTGTCATCGGGCACCTCGTTGTCATTGTTATTCAGCGATTGAGACCATATCACACCAATTCACACCATTTCTCTATCATATGTCATGTCTCGCGTGAAGGGTTCTGTACCTGATTTAAAGTTGGTGATTCTTAGGCTAGTTTATTCATAGTGGCTAACAATTGTACTATCATTCCTTTTCTAATTCTCTAGTTCTTATGGACTATGAGAAATGATACGAAGCACCTGTTGGGAACCGAATCAATTATGCACAGGGAAAATTAAAATAATATTCAATTCCCACCAAGGATCTACATTGTGTTTAGATAGAAACTGTGATAAAATTAATACCTTTGATGAATTCCACAAACTCTTTTACTTTTTTCTTGAACTCCAATGATCACGATCTGCAATCCAAGCTGTCCAATTGTCCAGCCTCCAATGATGATCCACACAGAGAACAAGAATGATGGTTAGGGTTTTCTTTTCTTGTGCGAGCAAGAATAATAAATTATTCCATATAGATTTCAAACCCTAGCAGCCTATTAATATAACTCCAAGCGGGCTGGTCCGTCTATTAAATTTAACCCGGTCCAATATTTAATTTATCAAATTAATTAAATCTGGTCCATAAATTAATTAATTAATTTGGGCCTATTAATAAGCAACCCAATTAATTAATTATCCAATACTTGTCAATTAATTAATTGGTAAATTTCATTCTTCTGATTCTCTTTTGTGTGTGACCCATTAGGTTCCCAATCACGATGCCTAACTATTTGAATTATTATTTTGATCTAATCAAATTCAATAAATTAAAACGCCCCTTCTAATTTATCACAAATTCACATTCGTCGTCCCAAATTGACATCTAGCAATGTGTCAGGGCAATACATGTGATGGGAAATGTCACGTGATGTGACAAAACCAAACTTGTTCGTTTATCGCGAAACTATAATCCTTTCGTCATATGATCCGATCAATTACGAGATATGGATATGTGTTGATCTCG
>CAIGRP010041787.1:0-10793 GCA_903798385.1 Fraxinus cuspidata
CCCCGTGAAGAATTTAAAAAAAAAATTATTAAATTGAAAAAAAAATAAAAAAAAAAACTGAAAAAAAAAAAATTTAAACGAGACAGGAAACGCGCCCCGAACCCTCGCCCTCCCCGACTAAGGCGAGGCGGGGCGGGGCGGGGCGGGGGTTGCCAACACTAATTATGGTCAACTAACAGTCAAATAGATTATTTTCATCCACTTGTACTTATAGTGCGAATTTTAGAAAAGTTTGCTATCATGGGTGGTACAAATGAAATATTTGGATCGAGTTTGCAACAAACTGGAATGTTTGGTATCGTAACTACAATTCTCCCTTATTATTATTATTTTTTAAATAGAGTTTTGAATAGTGATTTTTTTGAAGAATATGAAGTTAAAAAGTAGAAAAAATTTTGAATTTACACGCAAAATATTTTAGTGTAAATGTGGTTGAAGATGAATATAAAATATTAAAGAATTTTGTTTTAAAGAGAGGCAAACAAACGCTTAATCATATTGGAGATGAATTTTTTGAATATTGTTTAATTTTCTTACGCGGAAAATTTATTTTAGCAATCAACTAAATCATCCAAATAATTTAAAGATCTAATTTTAATTTGTTAATAATCTATATTTTCTACGAATTCAAAATGAAACAAAATGAAAAGGAAAAACCCATTTCAACTATTGATACTTGTACACACCATACAAGTATTATCTTGACATTGCTCATAACTGTGCACAAACATCAGAGAAACTTTTAGAAATAACAAGGAGTTGGAAATGCAACCAGTGGAAATTTTCTAGGAACTGTAAGCGCTTGGGCTTCAGTCATGTCCAATTCCTCTGCTTTTGATCCACCGGGAAGTTCCCAATCAAACTTGTGCACAAGATTTGCTAATACAAGTTCGATAGATGCCATTGCAAAACGAATCCCTGGACAGATTCTCCTGCCACCCCCAAAATGGAAAAAAATTGGAAATCAAGACCTTCATAATCTACAGAAGAATTTAAGAATCTCTCCCGCTCAAACTTCTCTGGTTCATCCCAATATGCAGGGTCTCTACAAATTGCCCAGACATTTAACAATACAATTGTCCCGGTTGCAATATCATATCCCATTATATTCAAATAATGCATTTTCTCCAAGTTGTGAAGGGATAAAAGCTCACATCAAATAAAGATGAAAATATAGATCATTTTATAAGAGTTTGGACTACTTCTTTTAATAAGATTGACATTTTAAAATGGAATCTCAAATCTTAACAGGTATCAGAGCTCATTAAACTTAAACGAGCAATTCAATCCAATTAAGACTAAAATAAAATAAAATTGAGCACACGGATTTCAAGATTTGTCTGCTCAAACGAGCCACCATCTTGTGGGGCATGTTAAGGGATAAAATTTCACATCGAATAAAGATAAAATAGTAGACCATTTTATAAGAGTTTGGATTGCTCATTTTAATAAGTTTGACCTATTAAGATGAAACATCAAATGTTAACATGGTATTAGAGCCTAGTTAAGTTCCAATAAGCAATTCGATCCGATTAAGACTCAAAAAAATTGAGCACACGGATTTCAAGATTGATCTACTCAAACGAGCCATCAAGATGGGGGTATGTTATGGAATAAAATCACACATCGAATAAAGATAAAAACATAAATCAATTTATAAGAGTTTGAAATATTCCTCTTAATAAGGCTGACATTTTAAGATGGAACTCTAAACTTAACATGGTATCAGAGCTCATTAAGTTCCAACGAGTAATTCGATCCGATTAATACTAAAAAAAATGAGCACACGGATTTTAAGATTGATCTGCTCAAACGAACCACCATCTTGCGCGGGCATGTTAAAGGATAAAAATCCACATCGAGTAAAGATGAAAACATAAATCAATTTATAAGACTTTGGACTAAAAGTTGACCTTTTAAGATGAAACTCTAAATCTTAACTGTCAACTGTTATGTCTGGTTTTCCACCAAGAATCCCTCTCAGTTCATTTTGCAGTTTCTTCATGACTTTAGGATGTCTTAAAAGCTCACTCATTGCCCATTCCAAAACTGAGGACGCGTTTCTGTTCCAGCACCAAATATATCCTGGAATAATCTCAAAACACTCAACAAAATGAGCTTAAAATAAAAAAAAGGAGCAATTGCAGAAGTTAATGGAGTTTTTTGTCTATCCACCTCAGTCAGACGATTTGTTCAAAACATTTCCAACTTTGAATACATGTGTATTTGTGTGTGTGTGTGTGTGTGTGAGAGAGAGAGAGAGAGAGAGAGAGAGAGAGAGAGGAGAAGAAATGTACTCACAATATTTATTGCTTTGATACCGTCCATGTCAATGGATGCACCTGCAATATTGCCCTCGTAAATATTAACATATCAAGAAAGTTCTCTCCATTAACGGCACACTGTGTTTCATTCCCACTTGAACTTTTATGATCCTCATTTAAATGGTCATGAATCATTTCATTCAGGTACCCGTCCACTTCTTTAATCAGCTTGTCTACTCTGTAAGTGTAGCCATTCAGTCTTTTAATCCAAGAAAGCCATGGAATAAATTCTCCAATACTGAAATTTATAATCAAATTTTGTGCTTCACCTAGATGTAACACTTTTCTTCCAAATTCTGTTCAATGTACCTTCTCCCGAAAGCTGATTTACAAACCAGTGCGGAAAATAGAAGTGGACTTAGGAGGAGGAAAAACTCAATGAGGAGGCCGGAAAACATTGAGCTCCAATTGTGCTGCTAAAGCCATAAATGTACGGATTGTATCCATTCTTGCAACTGGAGCGAATGCTTCTGTGAAATCAATTCCTGGCTGTTGAGAATATCCTTTGGCGACAAGTCGTGCTTTCTATTTTTGAAATGATCCGTCTTGGTTGTATTTTGTTTTGTATACCAATTTAAACCCATTGGTCTTCTTTCCTTTTGATAAGTCAACGAGCTCCCAAGTCTTGTTTTTCTCGATAGTGGAAATTCTTTCATTCATTGCCTTCGTCTAGCTTTTGTCTTTTGAAGCTTCTTTAAATGATTGAGTTTCATAAGAGTAATCCGAATTCATGTGATTCATAAATTTCTCTTAGTAAACGACAGGAGGGGTTTCCGATCATTCTTCAATTTTTGGAATATCTAGAGCTGCATGTTGCTCAGTGTTGAAAATTTGAGACGTCGATGGATCATCAAACTGATATGGTGTGGAATCTATGACTTGCTTGCCCTTCCAATCACAAGTTGCACTTTCATAGAACACATCATCTCGAGAATCTCTAATTTTGTTTATGTTTGGATTTAGTAAATAATATCCTTTAGACTTGTCACTGTATCCAATGAATAGAAATTTTTTGTCCTTTCTCATCAAAATTTTCTCTGTTGATGGAATGAGGAGGGCAATGCTACCGAAAATTATTAAGCGTTCTACCTTTGGCTTCTTTTTGTACCATGCCTCAAACGGAGTTTTGTTTCTGACATCTTTCGTAAGCAACCGATTGAGAATATATGTTGCCGTGTTTATGGCTTCTGCCACAATAAAAGTTTGGAATGTCTTTGTATTTTCGCATGCTTCTGGCCATTTCAACAATTATATTATTCTTTCGTTCTGCTTCGTCATTTTGCTGTGGGATTCTACTAACTGTCAGTTGCCTTTGGATGCCATTTACTTTGCAATGTTTTATGAAAGGACTGTAGAGAAATTCACCGCCACGATCAGTCCTTAGCGTCTTTACAAGTAAACTACTTTGTCTTTCTACTAGTGCTTTGTAACTATAGAAAGATAGAGAATGCCTCCAATTTTTTTTTGAGGAAATCCACATCATCCTGGTATAGTCATCAACAAAGAGAATAAAATATTTTTTTATTTCTCGGAGTTGGTGTTGGCACTGGGCCACAAATATCTACTGCAGAAGTTCCAACTTTCCAATGGTGCTTTTGCTCACCATGAAGTTCTTGAAAATGGAAGCTTTTTGCATTTATATCCATATATGCAACCTTCACATACGTTCTCATTATTTTCAATATCCAATCACCAAATTCTTCTCCTAGAGCGAATGAGGACACCCTTGCCATTATAATGATCATATTGCAAATGCCATAGATGCGACAAATTCATGCTTTTAGCTTTGAGTGCTAATTTATCATGTAATGGTAGCATGAGAGGAAATGTTTTGTATCTCATCTCAGTATTTGCCACAATAACATTTTTATTTTTATCAAGAATTGTGCATCTTCCATCTTCAAAATGGATAGAAAAACCTTTTAAAAGGAGCTGTCCAACACTAAGGAGGTTGTGTGATAAATTAGGGACGTATAGAACATCTGTGATGAGTTTTCTAGTACCTTCCTTAGATTGGACAGCAATGGTGACTTTTTCTTGTGTTTTCAGCTGCCCACCATCGCCAAGAATAATTTGAAATGTGATATTTGGATTAAACTCCTCAAAAATATCACGAATTTGTGTCATGTGGTTATTGCACCCGCTATCCAAATACCACAGGCTCTCTGATTGATTTTCTTCACTCAGGCGAGGATAGAATAAAATTTATTCTGATTCTTTCAAGAAATCTGCTTTGTTCTACTCTTCTTTATTTTGAAACCAGCAATCCCTCTGAGAACGATTAGGGATTTTGCATCTCTTGCACTTAAAATAGCAATCTTTAGATTCACGACTCGACTTCTTACAATAATGCACGATTGATCGTTGTGGGATTTTTTAGCTGCATTTCCCTTCCATTCGCATCGCTTCTTATTTTTATTCCACTTGCTAAATTATCTATTCTTTGCGGGCCTCCATTTTTATTTTCTCTATAATTGCTTGAACCTGTTTTCGACATAAACCTTGATTGAAATGCTGTTCGCTTGTCTGGTTTGTCGAACGATGAATTCTTTGCTCATGTTCTAGAAGAGATCCGGTCAATTTGTACATCGTCATTTTTGACAAATCTTTTGATACTTCAATAGCGGCGGCTGCATGGGCGAACTTCGGAGGGAGACTTCTTACACCTTTTTCGACAACTATTTTGTCATTGATGTTATCTTCACAACTTTTTATTTGATTTACTATCTCCAAAGCTCGTGAAGAGAAATTTCTTGTTCCTCTATTTTTAGGTTGTCAAAATCTTTCCATAAAGATTGAAGTTTCAAGGTGATAGTTTTCTCCAAGCCCTAAAATTCTTGATTTAAAAATTTACATGCATCTTTGACTTTTTTAACACCAAAAATATGAGGAAAATTGATTTTCCAACTCCTTGTCGTACATATCACAACACCATTGCATCTTTCTTTTTGTATTCGTTTTGTAACTTTGGATTTTCTTCATCGTCTTCGGACAAATCTTCTACTACCTCATCATTTTCAATGACATCCCATAAATCCTGAGGAAGAAAGTTTGCATTTGATTGCTCCAATATTCTTAAGGTTTACCTTCAAAGATTGGTAGTTGACTTGGTGAATATGTGATCAAAGAGCCTGCTGAATTTGTTGCCATATATAGCTTCTCTGTTTATGTTGAAAGAAATTAAATTTGCTGCTTAAGATAATGGGCTGCAATTTAGAAATTCAACACTTTAATTCACTTCTCGTGGTTAAGAATAAAGTTTAAGGGTCTGTTCTCTTTATCATTTTCGAGTTGTTTTCTGTTTTTTATTTTCCAAAACAGCGAAAACGAGTTCTCTCTCCCATTTTCGAAAACGAATTTTTGAAAACAAGTTAAAAATTTATAAAGAAAACACAAAACGAAAAATTTGTCGTTTTAGGTCAAGGAAAAAGTTGTTCTCTTTACCATTTTCAAGTTGTTTTCTGTTTTCGATTTTCCAAAACAGCGAAAACGCGTTCTCTTTCCCATTTTCGAAAACGCGTTTTTGAAAACAAGTTAAAAATTTATGAAGAAAACACAAAACGACAAATTTTTCGTTTTGAGTGTTTTCAGTTATAATCAAGTCAAAATTTTCAAAACGCGTTTTAGGCGTTTTCAAAACAATTTTTTAAAATGTCAAAAAGAACACATTTTCAAAAATCTCAAAATAGACACTCAAACACAAAACACAAAATGAATTCAAAACTCAAAACACAAAATTGAAACACAAAGAGAATAGCACATAATTGTTGCAGAAATTCCAAACAACTATAGGTGCACAGCTTCTTTGGTTGCTTACTGCAATAAATTTGTTGTTGTTACGGTGGGTTTTCTAAATCTAATTTTGTTTTGTGTTTTGGCTTTCGTTGGATATGGTTTTTATTTCATCCTATGCTCTGATACCAATTTTTTTGGGTGGAAAGAGGTTATGAAAAATAAGAGATTTTACTTATGGAATTTGAGAGTATTACAAATTAGTTTCTACATGACACTCAATTCGCTGTTTTTTTTGCAAAGATTTTCTTACACTTCTCGTATCTCATCAACACTAGATACATGCCTTCCTTTTAGTAATTAAGAATTTTCTACCATTACAAACAAATAACAATTGCAGTTTATCCTCATTTGCAACTGTATGTATTCTCCAGAATGTTCAAGCTAATTTTCAAAGTTCTAACTTGCATCTTTAAATATTCAACTTGAGTATATAAATTGAATTGTAAGTCTTATCCATTTGACCCTTCATTGAATCTTTCAAAGTTGTTGAATTGTTCTAATTGAATTTTGTTAGGTTTTTAGTGTTGGCAATTCTGTGGACAAAACGACTAATTTGTAACGCGTTGTAAAAGTCAAGGACCTAGGGTGCAATTTGTATAAATTGGGTTATGAGGTATAGGGTTTGAGCATGAAAAGAAGAGAAACAAGGCGCCGCATTTTAGCTAGCTTCTCGTCCAGTTGGCGCTTGAGCGACTAAAATAGAAAGTCTATCGCTGAGCTTTCGCTCGAGCGACAGTGCATTGCTCGCCTGTCGCGCGCTTCTTGCACGAGCGACGGGTCGATCCGAAAAATCCTATTTTTCTGTTTTGAAGTATTTTTTTTCACCCAATTCAACATAATTACTTTCTCCTATAAATACCCAAGTCTATGCACGAAAATAGGGATGGTTGTTCATTGTGCTTACTCTCTGAACATGTTCATATTATTCTTTGAAGATCCAAAACCCTTTTCCTATATGGATTCCATCTTTTCTTCTTGAGATCATAAAACCACATATTTGGGAAAAATATCAAACCAATGAATCCAAAACACCACCTATTTCCTATTGGTCATAGGAAGGTAATTTCTCAATTGAACTTCAGAGGCAGTTGAAAGTTGAGAGAGGTTGGATTACAAGCGCATGAAGAGCACAAGGCCTTGAAGCAGGTTCTTGGAATTCCGCTAAGAAGAGACAATTGCAGAAGATCTTGGAGCAGACCTTAGAGTTAGCAGAAAATAGATCGGGAAGTCTAGTGGAGTTGACTAGATAGCATCTAACTATAATTCACTATGTATTGTCTATAGTAGAAGTAACTAGCTTGGTCCTAGAGTTTTTACCCAGTAGAGTTTTTCCGTCAACATATCGGTATTTATTATTGGTTTCCTTATTACTATGGTATTCAAACATAGGATAATTGGACTTGTATGCTTAATCATCTAGAAACAATTAAAAGTGACTTGTTGTTTTTTATTGATAAATTCCGCACGTAGGGTCAAAACGAAAAAGGGATAAGTAACAACCATTTGGTAACTTAAAAACCTTTAAGTTGGTAATTCGTAAAATGTTAAGTGGTATACAGTGCGACACCTACTCGTAATTTTTCAGATTTGAATTCTTTGAAGATTACAAATTAATTTAGAACTTTTAATAGTAGGCTGGCAGCTGGTTGGGCTCAACCGTCTGTGGAGCTCTATTTGTGTCTGCAAGCGATTTATCTTCTCGCCAGCAGGCCTCCCATCAATTTTGACTGGAACTTGTAGGGCCTGGTCGGTTGGCTGTTCGGTTTGTTCAGCAGTGAGGTGGCTAAAATTCTAGTGTCGCTAATTCAAAGGTGCGGGTCCTTAAGTTGGTTAATAATGAGGGTTAGCTCAAATTTTCTTTCATCACCATGTATGTCTTAGTTTTCTTGATAATTTTCCAACTGGAAATTAAATTTTATAACCGAAATCTAAGGTGAAAAAATTTGGTCAGACGATTGGCATAATCTATGGATTTTTAACAACAATAAAAGAGCAGAGAATAGAGAAAACATGGTCTTTATTTTTTATTTCTGTGTGATGCAGTTATTATCTCTGCACTGCTGATAAAACTGGATATAATAAATCGGAACTTAGAAATAACAAGGAGTTGCAACAGCAATGAGAGGATTTTTTCTGGGAACTGTAAGAGCACGAACTTCAGACATGTCAATGTCCTCCCCTTTTTCTCCATCGGGCAGTTCCCAATCAAACTTGTGCACAAGGTTAGCTAATACAAGTTTAACAGTTTCCATAGCGAAACCAATCCCTGGACAGATCCTGCGGCCACTCCCAAATGGAATAAGTTGGTAATGAAGTCCCTTAAAGTCTACTGAAGAATTAAGGAATCTGTCTGGCTCAAATCTCTCTGGGTCATCCCAGTATGCAGGATCTCTGCCAATAGCCCAAACATTTATGATGACCACTGTTCCAGCTGCAATATCATATCCCATTACTTCCACATCTTGCCTCACTTCTCGGGGAATAAGTCCAACTGGAGGATGATAGCGAAGAGTTTCCTTAATCACAGCTTTCAAATAATTCATTTTCTCCAAGTCATCAAACGTAATGTCCTGTTTCCCATTAAGAACCTTTCTTACTTCAATTTGCAGTTTTTTCTGGACTTTAGGGTGTCTTAAGAGCTCTGTCATTGCCCATTCTAGAACTATCATCGTAGTTTCAGTTCCAGCACCAAATGTGTCCTGGACTAATGAGAAAACATACAACAGAATGAGCTTATGAGAATTAGTATCGGTCGTAGATGTTTTATAGTAGTTTTGTACATCCACATCAGTCACAAGAAGAACTGTACTAGTGTATGAATTTTTGTTTTCCTTCAATTTCAGTTAAGATTGTCAATCCAGTGGCAAAAGGAGGGAAATGGATGTTCTCACCTTAATTAGTGCCTTGATACCATCCATGTCAATCGATGCTCCTGCAATATTATCATTGTAAATATTAAGTAAAATATCAAGAAAATTGTCTCTACTAATTTCATCCTTCCCTTCTTCTCCTCTTGATGTTCTGAGACCATTGTCTAAATGTTCTTGAATCAGTTCATTCAGCGACTCATCCATTTGTTTAACCACCTTCTCGATTCTATAATTGTAACCACTCAGTCTGTTAATCCATGAAAGCCATGGAACGAATTCCCCAATACTTAAATTAATCAGCATCTTTTGTCCTTCAGCTATAGCCATCAGAAATTTTTTCCCTAATTCATTTTCTCTATGCTTTCTCCCGAAAGCTGATCTACAGAACACATCAATAGCGAGCGAAGTAAACATATTCGTCAAGTTCACTGGCGACAATGATAAAGAAGACTCCTTGGTCTTGTTCATCTGGAGGGCTGTTTCTTCATACCTAATCACATTAAATGATTGGACTCTTTTGTAACTTAGAAGCTGGTGGACAAGGATAGTTTTTAACTGCCTCCAGTATTCTCCATAAGGGGAGCTAATCAAGCTCTTCATGTTGTAGAAAATTTGCTTCACAATATCTACTTGGGGCCTATCTGCAAAATCAAGTTCATGTGTTTTCATGCATTCTCTAGCTGCATCTGCTGACGAGACTACGAGTACTGGGGTGCTGCCAAAATGAAGAAGCATAAGTGGTCCATGTATTTGAGCCAGCAATCGGAGAGAGCGATGAGGCAATGAACCCAGTTGATGAAGATTTCCGATTATCGGGAGCTTTGATGGGGATGGTGGCAAGTTTTTTTCTAGCAACATTGGGCATGATGAATTTTTTTGTGAGAAACCATGCGAAGAATAAAGTGATTGAAGAGAACAATAATGCATATTGGATCATTAATTGGTCCATTTTCTGCATTTTGGATCAGGTTTTGGAATTTCCACTCGTCATTCTATTCTTTTCATGGATATGCTTCGTACATTAGTCAAGGAACTAATAGCCTAAATGGTCCTAAAAACGGTTAACAGAACGTTCGATAATTTCATTGTTTTGAAGTTTATTTCAACGGCCATTAATTTCTTTGGCCTCTGTCATGATCTACTAGCTATGTGATAGTACCGTTAGGGCATCTTTATTTATGATCAATATAATAAAAGTGAAATATCTTTATATACGTCGATCAAATGCAAGGTAGAAGCTAATGTTGTTCAGGACATGTTAAAAATTGCTATATTATAAGCTGTCGACCCACAATTTGTAAGCTGCAATACCCACAGTCGTGTTGATTTTGGTTGACAATCTATGAGTCACTAAGGGTCTCTTTGATTGCAATGGTGGAAAATTGGTGAAAAGAAAATGAATTTCAGATAAAGTAATTGCCTAGAACTTGTTTTTTCCAGGGAATTGTTAATTAAGTGTGTTTGATTGGTATAATTTTTCATCAGGAAAATTTTAAAATTTTGGATCTTTTTGTGTTCGTTTGGCTTTGTTTATATGAAAATTGTTATTAAAGTGATAATTTTCTCCACAATTGGTTAGAAAATTTGTTTCCATTGTCAAAAAGTAAAAAAAAAAATATATATATATATATATATATATTTCCTAGAAAATCATTTTTTCATCAAAGTTTAGTGTTCGTTTGACTTTGTTTTAAATGGAAATTGTCCATTAAAGTGAATTTTTTTTTTACAATTGATTATAAACTTTGTTTCAATTGCAAGAAAAAAAATGCTGGAATTGGAAAAATTGCATTCAACAAAAACC
>CAIGRP010041790.1:0-12415 GCA_903798385.1 Fraxinus cuspidata
TTTGAGGCTCTTAGGTTCATCTGACGCTCAAGATGTTGAGGTTATCAATTGCATTAGATTTGAAGATCTTTTAGAAGTGACTGATGTAACGTTTGTAATAAAGATTGACTGTCTGCTAACCTATTATACAGGGCGGCGAAACTCTTTTCAATACATTTATTGTATGAATAGACAGTGATATGAAGTCTTAACAGGCAGATGAAGCCACGTGGTTCAAATCTAACAGCCACCACATCAGCCAATATTGAATAAATAGTTCATCTTTGTAATTAAAAAGAAGCTGGATGATTGATAACAAAATGAACATTCTGATATGGAAAACAAGACACTAAAACCCTTGAAATGAGATATATGAACATTTCATCTATCTTTTCACATATTCCTATTTTCTATTATATAAAACTAGTTTGATTTCTCTTGAGCAATCGTTGTTAGCGCGGTTGCTTTTGTTCCACCCGTCGAAGCCCGAACATCTTTGGTCTTTCACCATAAAGCACCTCCCATGTTTATTCCTTCCTCGACTAACACCAATATTCAGGTAGAAATATGCCGGAATCGTGCTTGACCTGGTGTGAGTGAGCCCGGCATCTGTTGACTCATTTCTAGGTATCAACAAGTTCTATTGCCAAAGGTACAACATCAAGGTCCAAAAGAAACTATTTGAACCATACAGCTTCTTTAGCATCTTCACAAACTACTACATATTATGCCTCCATGGTAGAATCAGTAATACAAGATTGCTTGATACTCCTCCATACTACGGCTTCATCTCCCTATGTAAATACTGAACCCGACTAGACCTCATAGAGTCAAGATCAAATTGAAAATCAGAATTAGTATATCCAATAGGATTCAAATTATGTCTCGAGCAGTCAAGTATATAATCTCTCGTTCTCCGAATGTACCTGAGTATATACTTCACCGCTATCCAATGTTCTGGTCCCGGACCAGACTGATAATGACTAAAAATACCCACATCATAACAAATATCTGGTCTAGTGTAAAGCTTATGATACATGAAGCTCTCCAAAGCCGAAGCATAAGGAACATTCTTCATGTAATCTCCGTTGGAGTCTTGGGAAAATGCTCCTTAGATAGAAGAATTTCGTGTCTAAAATGAAGTTGTCCCTTTTGGACATTTCGCATTGCGAATCTAGATAATATCATGTTAGTATATGAAGCTTGAAATAATGCTATCCATCTGTCTTTCCTCTTTCGTAAGATATGGATTCCCAAAACATAACTAGCTTCTCCCAAGTCCTTCATATCAAACTGTTGTGACAACCTTTCTTTACTGATGAAAATATCCTTACATCATTTCCAATGAGTAGAATGTCATACACATAAAGAATCAAAAAAATTACTTTCTTCCCTTGCATACGCTTGTATACACAATATTCATCCAGATTTTGGTCAAAATCGTAGGTCTTAATAATTTGATCAAATCTTATATTCCAAAACCTGGATGGTTGCTTTAAGTCCATAAATGGATTTCTACAACTTCCAAACTTTCCCTTCATGGCCTTCTTTCACAAACTCCTCGGGTTGCATCATGTAGATGGTCTCATCAAGACATCTATTTAAAAATGTTATCCTGACATCCATTTGCCAAATCTCATAATCATAATGAGTGTTGATTGATAGAAGGATTCGAATAGATTTAACGTAGCAATTAGTGAGAAGGTTTCTTCATAGTCAATATTTTCACTTTGGGTAAAACCTCTGGCCACTAGCCTTGCTTTGGAAGTTTCAAACTTTCCATAATACATCTCTTCATTTTATAGACTCATTTGCACCATATAGGTTTGACCTAATTGGGTGCATCCACAAAATCCCAAACCTTGTTGGAATACATATATTCAATTTCTGAGTTTATGGCAGGTTTCCATAAAATAAAGTCTCATCCTCCATCATTTCTTTAAACGAACTGTGATATTCTTCTTGCTTAGTAGAGATCGCCTGATAGGACTCTCCATGGAGCAAGTACCTAGAATGTGGTCTTACAACCCTCCCACTACGAGTAATGATTAAAGGGGCCTAATTGTCCTATCTAACCAAATGTCCTTCCTCCCCTCCCACTACTTGGTCTTGTCCTTGGTTAGGACCAACCTCCACATTATCCATATCGTAAAGGTCATGTAGATGTGCAAAAATGGGTGCCTCATTATCTACTACCTCTGGTTTTTTTATTTATGAGGTTTTATGGGCATCACTTGCTCACTTACCTCATTTGCAACCATTGGTTCCTTAGGAAATTCCAAGTCATCACTGTTTGATTCTATGTTGAAATTTGGAACGGGGGTTGTTTGAACCATATTTTAACATCTTTTCCAATATAATCTTACTAGTATACTTGTGTTCTTCTAAATACTTGGATGTTGCATTTGTACTAACAAATATCTTCTTATTTAGAGGACTATAGAAGCAGTAACATCTTGTTCCTTTTAGAATCCAACAAAGAGACAAACCTCTTATCTTGATTCCACTTTATTTGTCTTTCCCTTTAACACATGTGTTGGGCATCCTCATATCCGAATGTGGTGCAAATTAGGCTTGCACCCATTCTACAATTCAAGAGGCGTTTTGGGAACTGACTTAAATGGTTCTAAATTCAAGATGTAAATGACCGTTTGTAGTACGTATCCCCAAAACAAAATAGGCAATGAGGAATAACCCATCCTTGATCTTACTATATCTAAAAGAGTTCGATTTTTTCTTTTCGAGATACCATTCTGTTGCAGAGTCATTGGTGCACTCAATTGGGACAATATACCATTATTTGATAAGTATACATTAAATTCTTGGGATAGATATTCACCACTTCGATCGGATCAAATTGCCCTGATACTCTTACCCAATTGTTTCTCAACATCTGTTTGAAACTCCTTGAATTTCTCCAAAACTTTGGATTTGTGAGACATAAGGTATATGTATCCAAATCTAGAAGTATTCATTTGTAAAGGCGATGTACTCATATCCTCCTCTAGCCTGAGTACTGATGGTCCATAAACATCAGAGTGTACCAATTCCAAAACTTCTTTAGCTCTTAGTCATTTAACCTTAAAAGGCCTCTTGGTCATCTTTCATTCTATACAAGATTTACAAGTTGGTATGGATTCCACCTCTAACATATTTAAAGGTTTATCATTCACCAATCTTTGAATCCTGTTTAGATTAATATGACCCAACCTAAGATGCCATAAAAGAGTTTCATTTGTACTAGACAATCTCTTTCTTTTCCTAGAAGTAGTAGTGTTATGTACAGAGCTAATCATATGACTTAAGACATGGAGACTATTAACCATATGACCTGAACATATGACGTAATTATTCAACTTAATAATCACCATAAAATGGGTAAAAAATACCGAATAATCAACACAATATAAAGAGTGCAACGGAAACCAAGTTTCGTGTAAGTTCAGGAATATAATAACAGTCATCCAAAATCAAATGTTTACGATTTTCAAAATATAAAGTAAAGGTGCCAACAGCTTTGGTAGACACTAGTGCTCTTGTGACAACTATAAGAGTGTACTCCCCTTCACTGAGGTACTTGGTTTCCTGAAACCCTTGCAAAGAATTGCAAACATAATTAGTGGCTCCAGAATCTACAATCCAAGTATTAATAGAATCCACCACTAAGTATGACTCAATGAATACGGCACTGCCTTTACTTTGTTTTTCCTTAGTAGGGTGATGTGGGCAATTCCTCTTCCAATGACCCTTTTGTCCAAAAGAAAAATACTTTCCCTTTGGTTACCCTTCGGCAGTAGTTTTCTTCCCTTTTGACTTGCTATCTTTTCTTTTGTTTGGAATCTTCCTCATATTTCCTCATATACCACCAGAAGGTTTAGGATGAGAGGATCCGACTATCATAATCAAAGCATTTCCACTTTTGGCCTTTAGAATAGTTTTAGCGTTTTTGAGCTCTTTCATTAATTCCATCACAGACATGTCCATCTTATTATAATCAACTATAAATTGTGAGAACATCTCAAGGAAAGTCTCAAGAACCATGTCAATCTATGTCTCGGAATCAATGTCAGCTCCTAAAACCTCCATAGCATTAAAGTGCCAATCATAGTTAACATATGGTCCCTCATAGATGTGTCTGGTTTCGTGCACGTGTTTATGATTGTCCTAATAGAAGCTTACCTAGCTTGTCTGTTTTGATGCCCAAACATCTCTTGAAGACTTTCCTTTATTTCAAAAGCAATTTTCATGTTTGGATATTTCTGTTACAATACATTTGACGTAGATGCCAAAATGTAGCAACGAGTCATCTCATCAGAATGACGCATATACAATCTTTTGAGATTCTGTGGAACCATCTTTAGAGGTTTAGGGAGAAACTTCAGTCAACACAAATTTGTGTTTTTCAGCTGTAAGAACAATGTTAAGATTCATTTTTCAGTCAACGTAATTTTCTCCCACAAGTTGGTTTTTGTTAAGTATCGCTAATACTGAATTAAGCGACATTTTTCTAAATTAATGATTCACAAATTAATAAAATGAATAATAATCTTTGTATGATACATGTATATGATATGCAAATATAGACCAAAAACTCTATTTTTCAAATTAAGAACTTAAACCCTTACAACTTTTAACACACCTTCTATAAAAGGTCAATGTAATTGCCGGCAAGGTTGGGATCCTCCCACTCATTTTATTGAGTTATGCATCTCATGTCATAATAAAAATGAAGATTGGTTATTATTTGGTAAATGAATAATTTTGTTTAAACCTTCTAGAGGAAGTCCTTCAAAAAATTCATATATAAGTGTAATAACCCCCGTCGCTAATTTTAAAATATTCGAAATATATGAGATGTTATCTATAAGATAATCACCCCATTACAAGATCTAATTTCAGTTAATTTAAAATAACGTAATCTTCCTATAGGAAGACAGATGTAATTCAATCATAGATACACGTATTTTAATAACAAATTAGATAACGGAGGAGGCCACGGATTTATAGATACATATAAACCCTCTCCCACTTATTAATTTGAACCTTCGAATTTTCATTTAATAATTAATCGGCAAAATATAAACAATTATAATGGCACTAAATTATTAAATATAATTTCTTCAACCATTTCTAATTAATTTAGAATAATAAAAAATTATTCAATACCAATGCATATGATTTTAGTGCACCAGATGGTGTTTTATTTAACTTACATGACATGAGATAATCATGCATTCATTAATCATCCATAAAGCGACAAAAACAATGATTAAATTATAATCACTTATGGTTCATCCTAAGAATTTAAATTACAATAAGAATTAAAGCATTCCGTTGGTCCACATTTCGGCCTAGTTCTTTAATTTCCTTGTAGTCCAACCCATGCAATATCCAAAATTTGAGTCAATTTAATTTTCGAACCCCAATCCTTAAAGCAAAAGCCCGTATCTAACAAGATTGGCCCATGTCTCAAAGAAAAGCTCAAAACTTAAAATTAACACAATTTCACAAACCCTAGCAAATCCACTGTGTACCATCTCCATCACCCATCTTCGATGACAACGACCTCAAAAGACGCCATCATCGCTTGCTGCAGCATCAGATGCAAACTGATGCAGTAAACAACCACAGCTACTTCTGCATTTGCAGCAGCTATGGCTGTCACAACCGGTAGCAAAAGTTGTTGCCTCATGAGATCATTGATTTTCATGAGCTGACTTGTTTTGAGATCTTGGATAGCTTGGTTCGAATCGACCGTGAGGCCCATGAGTCTAGGATTTGGACACGATTCGAGTTTAGCATGTCCATAAGGTCGAGCCGCTTGTCTCGACTCGGTCTATTGCCACCCTAAAAAAAAACTCAACTTTTCTAATCGATTCGGCAACGAATAAATAAGAATGTACAAAAACCGCTACCAATTGATAAAATTTAACTGTTTATCTCAACTTCAAATAACATGATAATTAAATTGAACTGCTATGTAGTGTAAAACTCAAATTCAATTCAATTAATTGATCATCCATTCTCAAAAATAAACATAAGATATAGATAATTGTTGTGTATGTGGCTCATATAAAATGGAACAATGGTTTATTGGAAGAAAATGTCAATGTCGGAAAAGTAAAGGGAGTTGAGCGCGCTAAACGGAACAGAGCAGTGCTTGACAAAGCCAATCACAATGGGCAGGTTCAAGCACTGCCTAAACTTGATATCTCTAGGTGTTAGGAGGAGGTGTCACAACCCATTGGTCCCAGATGGTGTTTTTTCTTGGCAATATCTTTTCATTGTTTCTCATAAGAGGTGAATATTTGCCAAGGTGAAAATTGTTGATAGAATGTAACGCGTGTTTACTCGAAGAAGAAGTACTTCTTGAGCTTTAATTTACTGTGTGTTTGCCAAGGATGCTAAATAGGTTTGGGTGCGGGGAAAACTCCCCCACGATATGGTACATGTGTATTTTCTTGTATGGCCATAAAGTCTTGTGTGGGCTAGGACTAGGGTTAGCCACTGTTTGATCCCTATTTTTTTCAAAATATATTTTCTCTCTTTTCTTTTCAATAACATATTTTTTAATAAAATAATATTACATGCAATAAAAAAATTTTCCTTATTTTTAAACATATATTCTCCATCAATCTACTATTTCAAAATACATTTTACACAAAAAACGGAGCTCAAACATGCTCTTAGTATTGAATAAAGTATCTTTGTTTCGCTTATTGTGGATGTAGGCACACTGTCGAACTACATTAAATCTTTATGTTGATTTCTCTCTTTTACTCCTCTATTATTACGTTTAAAATCAAGCAATACTGAATCTTACGAAGTGTGTAGATAATATTAAGAGCTTGTTTGAACCCCCTTTATTTTTACAAAAAAATGCATTTTGCAATAGTGTTATGATGAGTAATTAACGTATAACGTCCCCACCTTTCATTCTTATTGTGGAAAACGTTCATACCTTTCATTTTTTACATTTTCATCCTTATTTTCACATTTCGTTGCGCGAAAAGTTATTTTCATCTATTTTCTCAATTAAAAATTTTTAAGTGACGAATATACCATTCTTTTTAAATAAAAGAAAAAGAAAAAAATTAATTGTAACCATATTTCCAAGTTTTTTTAAAAAGCACAAATGAATTCCAAATAAATTATTAAAAGAAAAATTAGTACATAATGTCTCTATTTTTCACATTTATTGTGAAAAACGTCCATACATTTTCATTTTTTTTGACATTTTCACTTTAATTACACATTCGATTGTACAATCCACCATTTCCATCTAATTTCATCTAATTTTTCAATAAAGAAATGTAAAATAATGAAAATATCATCATATTTAAATAAAATTTTTTAATTCTTTAATAATTTATTTAGGACTTGTTTGCACTTTTAGTTTTTTTAATTTTTAAATAAATTTAATTGGGACTCATTTGCCATTTTTCTAAAAAAAATAATTTTTTTAATAATTTATTGGGGATTTGTTTGCACTTTAAAAAAAATTGGGACTATGGTTGCAATTAATTCTTTAGCTTTTTTATTTAAATATGATTGTATATTCTTCATTTCATAGCTTTTATTGAGAAACTAAATGAAAATGGATAGAAAAGATGATTTGCGCTATCAAATGTGTGATTAACAATAAAAATGCAAAAAAATAAAATAAAAAGTATGGACATTTTTTTGCAATAATAGTGAAATATATAGACATTACGTACTAATTACCCTTTTAATAATTTATTTGACTCTTTTGCGCTTTTTAACAAAATTTGGAACTATGTTTGCAATTTGCTTTTTTTTCCTTTTTCCTTTTGTTTTACTTAAAGTGAATGATGTATTTGTCCTTTTACAATTTTTAATTGAGAAAATTGATAAAAATGTCTGTCTGCGCAATGAAAGGTAGAAATAATGGTGAAAATGTCAAAATATGAAAGGTAATGACGTTTTCCACAATAATAATAAAAGGTGGGGACGTTATGTGCTAGTTTCTCATGTTATGATGGATAATGTGGGGTTAAAAAATAAGAAAATGTTTTATGTTTGCGTGTAATATTATTTTATTGAAAATTGTGTAATTGAAATAGTATCAAATCACTGTTCAAGAATGTATTTTGTTGAAAAAAATGACTTAAACAGGGGCTAAGTAATAGTGATGAAGACTTTGTTTGATCCTCATTTTTTTAATATACACTTTTCTATCTTTTCTTTTCAATAACACATTTTTTAATAAAATAATATTATATGCAATCTAAACACTCATCATTCATTTTTAATCACACATTCTCTACCATTTATTATTTGAAAATGTATCTTACACTGACCAAAAAAAAACCAGACTTTTAAACAAGCCCATAATTTACTAATGTTTAATTTAACCAAATTTATAAATCATATCCAAACGGTCGAGGTTATCCACAACAGATTTCTTTGTTGCCATTCGGGCTCTGTGGATAACCTTTTCAAACAAAATTTCTTGATATCGTCTTTCAAAACGCAATATGGCAGAGACTATACTGGACCCCACCTCCTTGAGCTGATAGGCATTATTAAATGCTTGGAAAAGACAAACCTCCAATGAAAGTGTGTCATAGGCAAAACCGTCAAAGCCAATCCAAACCACATTATTTGGTGAGCTTATAATTAAATTTTTAGTAGATAACGTAAAAGTTAATGAAATATATGATTTAGAAAGTTGTAGATTCTATTAAAATATATTATTAAATTAATTATTGACTTTGACGATTAAATTTTAATTTTAATCCTTACTAAACAGAGACTGGGCCGATGTTTGAGCTTCATTTTTGTGGAAATGTATTTTCCTTCTTTTTATTTTCAACTATACATTTTTCAATAAAAAAATATTAAATGTAAGTATAAGATTTTTTTCTTATTTTTAGCTACACATTCTTCAAAAAAAATTACTATTTCAAAAGGTATTTTTTTCCAACATGTATTACATTGGAGCCCAAACAATGGCAGCCATATCCTACAATTTTCATAAATTAATAGGTCGCCGATTCATTTGCATAAATTAATAGGTTGCCGATTTCTATTGCAATTTTCCTCAACCATGGGTAGTTAAGTAATTGTACAGTCACCACCGACTGCTTTAATTTCCTATCAAAGCCCAAAGCTTTCCATTGTACTACACGCCAAAATCTCAACCCACAACCATGACTTCATCTTTCAGTCCTATGATTTTGAATCCATACTCGAGTTTCAGATCAGCATCTAAAGGAGAAATCAATAGCACGAAGAAGATCATGATCGAGATGAACATGATCACGCCTTCTTCGAAGGACGGGACTCGTTTGAAGGCGATGAAATTCAAGGGCACGCAGATGAGAGAGAAGAAACTGACGGAGATGATTGAGCAGAAGGTGGTGGAGGCGAATCAAGTGTGCGGCGAGGACGAGACCTCCGACGAGTGCAAGGTGGCGTGGGATGAAGTGGAAGAAATCAGCCAGGCGAAGGCCGATCTCCGCCTCAAGCTGGAGAAATTACAGCAAGATCCACTCGAGTCTTTCTGCCAGGAGAATCCCGAGACCGATGAGTGCCGGATTTATGAAGATTGATTATTGTGTAGCGGTGTAGAACCCTAATTACAAAATTGCTAAAAATTCCCAATTAGTCTTATGAGTGGATGCATGGGTGGTGGTTCTGTAACGCAATGAATGTTATGTTAAATTAGTGAAGTGCAGTTTGCTAATATTGAGTAAATTATTAATAATTTTTAAGGAGAAATAATATATTTAACACGAGTTAGAAATTGTCGAGTTGATATTGTATGATCATGTCCTATTTCCTAGACACTTTTGGCCTGCATTAAGTTGAAGATCGAGCCATGCTCCTTTAATTTGTATTAAAAAAATTATATATTTAATAATTTATTTGCGTACAAGTTTTAATTTTATTTACATTTGATGTAGCATGTCAAAATCTAGAAAACAAGTGTTGTTTTCCGTATTTAATTTTTTTATAGTTCTCTGTATATTTTGAATGGGTGATTGCAAGCTGATTCGACTTGACTTGGTCCATTATAACTGTTAATTATGTATAGGATTAGTAAGATAAAGTCCAGCTTTGAAATGTTTGCAATGGTCCTTGTTATAGTCCTCGCGAGGGAAATAGAGTGGCCCACGAGCTAGCTTCTAGCCTGTACTTTGCAAAAAATATTGAAGTTTAGGATTAGTAAGATAAAGTCCAGCTTTGAAATGTTTGCAATGGTCCTTGTTATAGTCCTCGCGAGGGGAATAGAGTGGCCCACGAGCTAGCTTCTAGCCTGTACTTTGCAAAAAATATTGAAGTTTCATTGGTTAATTTGGACAATTTATCAAGGTTTCTTTGATCTTTATATCATAATCGAATAACAATTACTTTATCGTGGTTTCTAATTTGATTTGACATCTTATTACGTGTACAGTTGTAGAGTTGTGACAATTTGTAATTCCAATGCCCAAAAATCGAGCCCTGGAGGAATATCTTGAGACGATCAAGATTCAACTAGGACCAAGATCATGGTTTTTATCGTTTATATTGATAAGGATTCCGTTTGGTTGTAAAAGTGGAATTTGAGTGGAAAGAAAATGAATTTTAAAGAATTGAATTGCCTATAATTATTTTTCTGAAAATTTTCAATTAGTCTTTGATTGGTATAATTTTTCACGTAGAAAATATTTAAAATTTGGATCTTTTGGTGTTCGACTTTGGTTTTTTTTTTTTTTAATGGAAATTGTCCATTAAAGAGATTTTTTTTTTTTTTTTTTACAATTGGTGATAAAATTTGTGTCTATTGCCAAAAAAAAAATAATAAAAAATTAACCTAAAAACCATTTTCCCACCATTTGGGTGGAATTCATTTTATGTGACAAATAAAACTCATCAAACAACCATTTCCATTTTCCATGAAAAAATGGGCTATCAAACATAGTCTAAGATTAAAATATCAAGAATACAAGCATGATTGTGTGCCGTCTACAGAGATGAGTCGAGCTTTTCTCAACCCATTGGCAAACCTTAAATTAAACGACAGGCTAGCCATCATCATCCCAGCTGATGGTTAACGTTGGCCATAAAGATAACTCTCACAGCAGATTCACGGGATTAAGATGAAATAATGAAAATAAAATAAAAATACAATCTTTCTCGTGTTGGGGTGAGTTTTTGTGAACAAAATTGGCAACTGCTCACATGTTTTGTGTAAATGTTGCACAGGATCAAGGATTAAAGCTATAAGTTCTAGATATAAAAACATGCTGGTCGTGGATCTATTCCTGAGAAAATAGGTTCCATAAAGCTGCAAGTTTAAAGAATTCTGGATATATTAAAAAAAAAAAAAAGTGCAGTTTTTCAACATAGACAAAATTTCGACTAGACTTGCCAATTTTTCAGATACTGTGGTTTGGATCTCCAACCTTTAAAATTAAAGTTTTGGATTTCGAACCTAATTAATAATGTAAATATAGATCTTATGTGAATGACACCGTCAATTTAGACTTATAAATTGCGCACGACTTTCATGTGGAGATAAGCTGGAAGTTAAGGGCTTGAATGTTTTACCTAACGGTTTTAAGTTAAGTGCAACTTTCACTTCTATATAGATCACGTGGGGACCCAAATTTTAAATAATTTTGACCTAGAACTTCTATTTTAAATGTTAAGAGATTCAAAACCATGATAGTTAAAAGGTTAGGAATCCGACTTTAAATTTCCCTTAAATTTCTGCTTCATGTAAAACACCAAGGGTGTGTTCGATTACGAACATAAAATTTACATAAAAAGAAAATAAATTTTAGGCAATTCAATCGTATAGAACTTATTTATATAGAAATTATTAGTTAAATATATTTGATTGATTTAGTTTTCAACCTCTAAAGTGTGTTTGATGCACATTTTTTAGGAGTTGATGCATTATTTTTGTGATGTGATGGTAAATATGTGGTTGAAAAAAAAGGAAAAGTTATTGATGTGATGAAAAATATTATTTTATTGAAACATATATGGTTGAAAATGAGTAGAAAATTGAGAATGAGAATGTGGCTAATGGTGGCAAACGAGCCGAGCAGCTCGTCGGCTCGACCGTTCGGCTCGTAAAAAAGGAGCCCGAGCCCTAGTAGAGCGGGCTAGCTCGGAAGACGAGCCGAGCTCGACGAGCCCGCCCACAAGCCGGCTCGGTTCGTGGCTCGTTTAAAAAATAATAATAATAATAATAATAATAATAATAATAATAATAATAATAATAATAATAATAATAATAATAATAATAATAATAAAGTTCAGTGACCGTTTTGATCCTCCGAAATTTTTTTTCCATTTCATTTTTCCCTATAAATACCCAACTATTACAACATATTTTTCCAACCAAATTCACTATCAAATATCAATCTCTCATTCTCTACACTCTCAACAATTTATTTCATTATCATTATTCTTATAT
>CAIGRP010041793.1:0-10337 GCA_903798385.1 Fraxinus cuspidata
AATCCACATATATAGTTGACCAAATAGATAAACCTGATTCTGATGCCACACCTGTTAAGGGATATACTCTTGATCAGTAAATAGAGACTCCTAAGGTCACATCAGTTTCGTGTAAATCTTGTAGGATCATTCAACTTCCTAGAAAGTACGAATCCATGATTACTAATTAATCATTATTAATCGAGAATGATGAACATACTAGTTATGTGGAAACGAAGTTAAATGTTAACTCCAATAGATGGCGAGAGGCCATGGAATTCGAGATGAACTCGATGTATGTGAATAAGGTTTAGACCTTGATCAATCGACTTGATGGGATAAAACCCATTGGTCGTAAATGTGTTTACACGAAAAGGTCGAAATGGATGAATACATCCATTTATACAAAGCAAGACTTTTAGCAAAAAGTTATAAATAAAGACAATGAGTTGACTTTGAAGAAACCTTTTAACTTATAGCCATACTTAAATCTATTCGGATTTCGCTTGCATTAGTTGCATATCATGACTATGGGTTATGAC
The DNA here is from genome assembly GCA_903798385.1 of Fraxinus cuspidata. Taxonomy (NCBI): domain Eukaryota; kingdom Viridiplantae; phylum Streptophyta; class Magnoliopsida; order Lamiales; family Oleaceae; genus Fraxinus; species Fraxinus cuspidata. The sequence continues at coordinate 522 of CAIGRP010041793.1, forward strand.
GAATGGATGTCAAAACTACTTTCCTTAACGAAAACTTGCAAGAGGAAGTATCATGACAAAACACGAATATTTTGAATCCAAATATGTTAACAAGGTATGGAAGATTGATCAATTCATATATGGATTGAAGCAAGCATCTTGAAGCTGAAATTTTCGATTTCATAAGTAATTCAAAATATTTGATTTTATAAAAAACGAAGAGAATCCCCGTGTTTACAAAAAGATAGTAAGAGTAAATCCACATATATAGTTGACCAAATAGATAAACCTGATTCTGATGCCACACCTGTTAAGGGATATACTCTTGATTAGTAAATAGAGACTCCTAAGGTCACATCAGTTTCGTGTAAATCTTGTAGGATCATTCAACCTCCTAGAACGTACGAATCCATGATTACTAATTAATCATTATTAATCGAGAATGATGAACATACTAGTTATGTGGAAACGAAGTCAAATGTTAACTCAAATAGATGGCGAGAGGCCATGGAATTCGAGATGAACTCGATGTATGTGAATAAGGTTTAGACCTTGATCAATCGACTTGATGGGATAAAACTCATAGGTCGTAAATGTGTTTACACGAAAAGGTCGAAATGGATGAATACATCCATTTATACAAAGCAAGACTTTTAGCAAAAAGTTATAAATAAAGAAAATGAGTTGACTTTGAAGAAACCTTTTAACTTATAGCCATACTTAAATCTATTCGGATTTCGCTTGCATTAGTTGCATATCATGACTATGGGTTATGAAGAATGGATGTCAAAACTACTTTCCTTAACGGAAACTTGCAAGAGGAAGTATCATGACAAAACACGAATATTTTGAATCCAAATATGTTAACAAGGTATGGAAGATTGATCAATTCATATATGGATTGAAGCAAGCTTCTTGAAGCTGAAATTTTCGATTTCATAAGTAATTCAAAATATTCGATTTTATAAAAAACGAAGAGAATCCCTGTGTTTACAAAAAGATAGTAAGAGTGTTGTCGTATTCCTAATATTATATGTAGATAACATAATAATAGGAAATGACATCCCTATGTTTCAATAATTGAAATTATAGTTGTCAAATAATATCTATATGAAAGATATGTGAGAAGCAACTTGATCTATAGAGATAGATGTAGAATATTGTTTAACTCATCTCAATTTACATATATAAAATCTCCAGAAGATTTTATATGGAGAAAATGAACAGAGAGTTCATAGATACACCAATGATAACTTCTAGTCAGACAAGAATGATAGTAAATCTCAATCAAGATATTGGTTTACTCTTTTACTAAATGTATTGAAAAGGTCCAAACAGGAAAAATAATATTAATAAACTATTAGAGTTTCACAAAAAATAATATAATTCATTATCTTGCTAATACAAGAAAAGAGAAACCATAATTCTCTCATTCTTGTTCCCCGTGTGGATTTCCATTAGAGCCTGGACAATTGAACAGTTGTGGTTTACGGATCGTGATTGTTCATGTTCAAGACAAGCAAATGAGTTTGCAGAATTCAGCAAAAGTGTATTTTCTATCGCGGTTTCTATCTGAACACAAAACAGATCCTTAGTGGGAGTTGAAATTGTTTATTTTATGTTGTGCATGATGAAGTAAATCCTCAACAATAGAATATCCTTCATATAGAGTTTCAAGTATTGTAAGAGAATGGGTGCACCATTTGGTCAGGATCAATCTAAGCCCTTAGATCACGTCACTTCTGTTTATGTTGTCCAGATTGCATCCATCCATGGATGTCCACGACACTTCACTATACACCGGCTGCATAGGAACGAATCCTTCCAATCATCCCACCTCTAGGCATACTGACGCCATGCACTACAATCGTCACTGCCACATGGGTGCCAACTCACCAAGCCACCTGCCTATCACATCATCAAACAACGGTTCCATTTCTACAATGAAGAGAATGATTGTCCAAGTCAGAGGTAATATATGGGAGGTGTCAGAATCAAGGGGCATGGACTGCTACGCTGCGGTGTAAGGCTTGAGTAGTAGACATTTGGTAGATAATAGGATGGAAAGAAGATTATAGGTCCACGAGGTTTGGGATGGGGGAAATATTTTTGTTGTTGACTAGGAGGGGATGGCGGGAGGTTTAAATTAGCAAGTTAATGGCATCTTCGGACTGAATGTGCTAAAAAAACGCATATCTGAAAACAATCCCGATTATTGTATGGATAACGAGATGGAGTGTAGTAGTAGTTAGATAGGTGATAATTTGGATGTGGAGGATCCATTGTCAGGCTGTGAGGTAGTTGTTAAGGTAGTGTATGACGGATTAGGCTATTTAAATTTTTCAAGATGGTGAAGATGTGCTTTGAAGCTAATAATTTCTTTTTTTTTTTTCAAAAGAGATGGGGGTTTCAAGAGAATGACCTGCTGATGATGTCTTTGTAATAATCAGAAAGTCCTTCAAGAAGTTTAAAGGTAAGATGCTCTGTATGAATAGGAGAATCCATCAGGGCAATCTCATCAGCTTTGCTCTTAGCAGTTGTGAAGAATTCAGTAATGGTTTGGATTCCTTCTATGAGGCTGGATACATGGTTTTTTAGTTGCATCATACAACCATGTGATATTTTAGAGTATGCTGTTTCGAGGTTGTTCCATGTTTTCCTAGAATTCTTAGATGAGGCTATGAACGGGATTATGGTGGGTGCGAAAGTTGGTCATGACGTATTCAGAATGCAAAATTAAGATTTGGAATTTTTTTCTCCATCAGATTTGATTATGGCTGGAGAACAAGGACGTAATCTATCAACAAATCGTAATATATCATATCCAACAAAAATGGTATTGAATTGGAGACGCCAGGAAGGATAATTTATATTGGTGAGTTTGAGGGGAACTTGAGAAGATATATTAATGGAGATGAGAGAAAAAAATCCATGGGAAGAATATAGATGAGGGCTAAGGGTAGAGGCCGTGTGGCTAGAAAAAGGGAGCTAATGGAGGCGGCAACTGTGGCAGTGAAGGCGGCGACGGTGGAGGAATTGGTTTGGCCAGCCATGTTTGCTGAGATAGAAACAGTAACTGTTTTCTTGTCTGAGTTGTGCTGCATGATCATGTTAAGATTAACACTTGGAGCAAATATTGGTATATGAATATTCCTAATGCTATAGAGCAAATATTAGGCCTATTCAATTGATTTACACAAGTTCAATCTATTTTAGGATTGTGATGAGTTTAGGACTTATTTCTCTAACACAAGATTGTGCTTAAGAGTTGTTTGAATAATTGATAACTCTATCTCTAATAGCAGTGACTTCACTCTCTCGTGAGGATTTGGCCGAGCGCACTAATCAAGTCTTGTTTTATAATTTACTCGTTGAAGGCAAGTTCAGGGCATTGTCATAAAGATTTCCAACGATTAACTTATAAGCAAACCCAGTTAAGAGTAACATCAATTAACTTTAGTGACTAAATATGTATACAAATACTTCAAGGGTCAATTTGAAATTTTGCACAAACTAGTGACCATTTGTAAAATTAACTCTAGATTTGCTGCTAAATTAGTTTTCCCTAGGAACTACATAACAAAGAAATTCCTTCACAAAATTGAAGATAAATGATAATAAATCATCCCAAAAAATATAATAAAGACATAAACTGATACATCTAACAATAGGTAATTCGACAAGCAAAACTTTACAGCATTAAAAGTTGTGGATGAATAAAATGCCAATAAATAGAAAGTGGTAGAAAATTCTAGACTCTAGATGTTCCAAGTTTCCTCTCGAAAAGTCTTTGGAGGAGGTAAACCTGAATGCTACAAGCTCCGATAAGTGCTATCGATTCAAAAAGTGCCTTCTGCATTCCTCTCCTGCCCATACTTTCGTTAACTGCACCCATTAAAAAAAAAAAAAAAAGGGAACGAAAGAATGCATCTCATTAATTATCCGGAAACAAGATGAAAATTCCAACAAGAATACTTCTATCTCAGAAGCCACTGAATGTCACAATACAGCTACAAAGATCGGAGTATGTGTGCGTCTAAGTTGATAGATAAAGAGGAGAGAGTTTCTTTTTGTTTTTGACCTTAGACAGAATTTCATACTAAAATTGACACACTTTTCCAAATTAATGGCACATGTCTACTATTAACTAAAATGAATTGGAATGTCAAATAATAGGAACACCTGTAACGTATAACGCTAGTAAACTCTTTATACATTTTGCAGAAAGATTAAAATGATATTCATAATCAATCATAAAAGAATGCAGTTTATATAGATAAAGGATTATCTAAGCAACCACCCTAATAGCTTGCTGAATTTCCTAAACTGTCATGTGATTTTTCAAGCAAGAAGAGAAATAACTTGCTGCTATATATCTCACCTATGTTGCATGGACACGCAGACACGTAATTTTTTTTGAAAAAGTAGGACATGTACACGTCGATTTAAATTCTTGAAAGTTTAAATTCATCCATTATAGCTTTATTCTCATAATTACTGATATTGGACACTGCACATGTCGTCTTGTTAGACACTTGTCTCTAAAGTATCCCTCGAGTGTTAGTATTTTTATAAAAAATGGGACAATGGCCCATAGCTTGTTGGATTCATGTCCTTGAGTGTCCAATACTATATGATGCCACCCTGGTAGAAACGTCTGTGCATCATAGCATCCAACTATCATAGGATCTTTCTATTACTTGAACTTGTTTTTCGACATTCGTGTGTAATACATTGATTTCATTTTTCAATTTTTTTAGGGACAGGAGAGATGACGAAAGTGATTTCACTATTATGATTCTAACTTATAAAGAGATGTTCCAACTACACTTATTCAGGAGTTGGTGAATAATTTTTTCCAAGTCAGATAAGAATAGCAAACAACTTCGTCAGAAGTTACCTTGCGCCTGGCGATCAGTTTGAGCCTCTAACCAATGTTGTTCATACTGGATGTTGTAGAGAGCTTCTTCTAACTTTGAGATCTGTTCCAGCAACGGATTGAAATGTTCTGGAGACAAGAAAAAAATGTCATCTTTATTAATTGTTGAAATTATTAAGCAAATGAAGTCTTAAAGGTTTGCACTTGGGACATGTTTTGCATGTGCAAGAGGCTTCTGTTCATACAAATCATGCAATCTCAATAGAACATGGGAGCGATGGATTGAAATTAACATCGCCAGTCATAATTGCAGAGGAGCATGTTTGGCTAACCTGAAAAGGTTAACTTATATTACTTATTTACTAAGTTTTAAAATAAAATTTTGTTACTGGTTAAAGTTGCAAATCAGTCAGTGCTTTCTGACAGTAAGGCGAGGTTTACTTTCAAAATAAGTTGTTTTTCTTAGTATGAAAAATGTAACATATCCAAACATGTTCTGGAACAACAAGTTTCTTAAAGTGACTACATAATTTTAAGCCTAGTCAAACATTACTTTAGATTCAAAGAGGGAACCATGTAGCCCACTTAAAATTTACAGCAGTTTTTTGTTGTTATCAAGGACTTAAAGGTAGGAAGAATTACAAGATGAGTTCTTACCATCCTTCGCGTGCTGCTCGTGGTACGTAAAATGACCAACATGCACATCAAAGTCTATGGTTTCGTGATAAGGCGATTTGTTTGTGAAGCAAAAGCGGTAAAGGCCTTTCTTGTGAGCCATAAACTCGTACTTCTCACTGCTCTTGTCATGGATATTGTGAATCTGCTCACCAGAAGGTCCCTTTATCTGATAATCACAAGAATTTTAGGAGAAACAATACAGGACAAAGAAAGGCATGACGCAGCACTAATTGAGAGTCGACGTGCTTTATATGTTGCATTTAAATAATTGAATAACGAGTAAATAAGCAATGCACGCGAGTGTCAATACAAGTTATGAAAATAAATCATCTCTCTTTAATAGCTCAGTAACTCCTAAGGATAACTACAACTAGTTGCATGGCCTTTAGATTCTATGTGTCCATTTCCCCCAAGAAATACAAGTTATAGAATCCCTACCGTTGTTCACTTGAGGTGATTCAAGGGACACACAAACACTAAGTATTTGAAATGTCAAATTCCTTCAGATAAAAAAGTTCCAAAACAAGAACCAGACCTCTCAACAAGAATTAAATCCCATGATATAAAAATACAGAAAAAAAAAATTTAAATAAAGAAATCGCAAATTACCAGAAGATCAACGCCTTCATCACCATAATGCCAAGGCCCATCAGCTTTAATAACCACAAAGGAAAGATGAACAGTGTCACCTTCATATTGAGCATCATGAGACAAACATTCTTCTCTATCAATCACAAATCTGATCCCAAAAGCCCCGTTCAAGCAAATTAACAAAGCCATCATCACTCGTATCACATTTCTCAATGACCCAATTCCCATCTGCTCATTAATCAAAGGATGATGATTAAGAACGTGAAAATAAGTGACTGTTTTTAAATAGATCGGATTGAATTACCTTTAAATTGAAATAGCGAGTTTCCATGGCCCTATAGACAGATAAGAGAGTGTGAGAGAATCAATCGTAACTGTTATAGTGATTGGGGATATATTACAACTCTTTTCAGTTGTCACGTTGGTACAATGGAAAGTTAAATTAAAATTATTTTTAATATTTGACTAGTTTAATGTAAAGCTTAGGATGAAAGGAAATATGTTTATACTTTATTTTACTGGAAAATTTTGCCTTTTATTTGGCATGGTAACAATTCATCAACTTTTAAGCGTATACCATGTTTTTTTATACGAATTTAGTGGAATTGACACTTTTAATATATAATTAATTAATTTTATTTATGGCGGATCTATTATTTAATTGAATTAATATTCTATTATATTAAATAATAGAGTCCACATATTCAAATTTTTAGTAATTTGTTAATGAAAAGTAGTTGTGAATGTGAGATATAAATTACATATTGAATCTTAAATCATACGTGGTTGTATGTAATAACGAGATACGGATATCGTTATTACGAATAGATCTTAATGTGTGACATTTCTTACTTATGAAATAAGTAGTTGATTTCATAAGTTAAAGTATAGTGATACTTAAATGAACACGTGAGTGTTTTGTTTTATAACAAAACATTGAAGACCCGTTAGATAGATTTCACGTGGATAACTATTTGAGTACTGGTGATTAATCTCTAACGTTATCTAGTGAAGTTGGTTATTCGATTTGAAGTCATCATAGTATCATATAGGAGGATAGTCATAATTTGGTGATATTGCTCTTCCAAGAATCTGAGCCCGATGTCGCTTTTGTGACCATCACCGAGTAAAGTGATTCTTCAGATAAAGTATCGCCTCCCTACCTTTGCAGAGAAGTGGTATGAGGGATCCTGACAAGGATCTACCAAGGGAGACGGAGCCCGAATGAGAATTTTTCACCGAATTCTTGGTCTTTTCTGTTGAACGAGAGTTTGGCTTTGTGAAAGCAATTTTCATTTTGCCTTTGTTGGATAACTTCTTTAGCGGTTGCACTAGTTGAGTTTTCCCAATTTTTGTTTGAGCTCTAGTCGCATGAAACAGTTCAACAAGTACTATTTAGTGTTGAAATTTATTGTGCGCTAGTGACTAACAAATGCAACTGCAGTTAGTGACATGCTCACCCAAATAGGAATACGAACATTAAGCCATGTCATGGCCACATAAATTCATTGTCCATTTCAATCACAAAGATTTTAAGGAATCTCTCGACCACGCGGAGGTTCATAGTGCGCTTCTAAGGTTCCCAATACACCCTTGTCATGTGTGGGTTCTATCAGGCTCAGAACATGCTCGTGCATAGGTTGTGCAACACTTGTGCTTTAGAAGATATGTATGGATTGATATTCTTTCTGAATTTTTCTACTTTGATAATATCATAAAAAAATTAATTACACAATTTTATAATAGAAAAACAAATGTAAAATTAAATAAATATTGTATTTTTCTATATTACAANTGTGTGGGTTCTATCAGGCTCAGAACATGCTCGTGCATAGGTTGTGCAACACTTGTGCTTTAGAAGATATGTATGGATTGATATTCTTTCTGAATTTTTCTACTTTGATAATATCATAAAAAAATTAATTACACAATTTTATAATAGAAAAACAAATGTAAAATTAAATAAATATTGTATTTTTCTATATTACAACAATGAATGCATCTCATAATACAACACAGTTAGTGAATTTCTCACACAGTCAGCTGTATTTTCCACATAAATCTCTCATTGTAGGTGTATATGGATTGGATCATATGATGTGCAACATTTGTGCGTGAGTCATATATTAGTTGATTAATATCCTTTTCGTATTCGTTTAATTTGATAATGTTAGAAAAACTAAAAAAATAAAATTCTACGCTATTGCATAAGAAAGGGATTTATACAGTTTAAGAATGCATCAGACATGTCCTATACAAATATTTTATTTATGCCAGCCTGGAATCTCTATTCAGCGCTGCTACCACCCAAGACCTGCTTGCCTCTGCCTCATCAAGGTGCCAGATTTGTTTGGAAGAGTTGATTGGGCACCTGATCTACGTCCAAATCCCCTCCGAGGCCAAGCTCAAGGACTTGAGGAAACTAACAAATCAAATCATCAGCAATCTAATGAAAAAGTTTATTTAACCATTTTATCTTTAGTGCCTCCATGCACAACATAACTGCAAATGATGTGGAGCTAAATGATTATACCACAATTCAAGCATGTGCATCTGAGGTTGCTTGGATTCGAGAGAGGATTTCTTAGTTTATTAACCGTTTCGGATGGAGAAGCTTGATTTGCTAAGCCTTCGATCAGTACGTTGTATCTTATGTGTTTTATCATTCATTTTGGCTAGGGGCGGACCCATGAAGGGCCCTGTAGGGGCAGTTGCCCCCACTGGGCCTTAATTTTTTTTGCCTGGAAAAAAGCCCAGTAACCTACCCAGTCCGTTTTTTACATTATCTGCCCCCACTGGGCCTTAATTTATTTTGCATGGAAAAAGGGCCACCCGCCCAGCCAACTACCCAACCCAAGATTTTAACATTTTGAAAAAAGACCCACAGCCCAAAGGCCATACCTTCCCAGCTTCCCTGCCATTCTGCAGCTCGTTTTCTCCCTGCTGCCAAGTGCGAAGTGAGTGAACCCTTCTCTTCCCTTCCCTTCTCTTCTCTTTAGTCTCCCCAGTTCTCCCCAATTCTCTTCTCCTCGAAATCATTTCCTTCGTAGTTCCGTTTCCCCCAATTCCAATAGCCAATTTTCCATATTTTTAGAGATGAAGAAGAAGAACATATTGAAGATTTGAAGAAAGTTTTGTAAGTTGATTCAATTTCGAAATGAATTTTTTATCCACCATCACACTACCTCGCTTCTTGCATACATTTGGCCTTTCAAGTTTCAAGTTTTATTCCTATAACTCTGAATTAAGGGTGCCCATCAGGTGTTCGATTTTTTGCTTGATATATAATGGTTTTTCTCTTTAGTCTGCTTTGTTGAATGCTGATAGTGATGAACCGAAATTCTTTTCTCCTGAACATTTTGGGATGAAGAATGATAGAGAAATTGGCCTAAGTTCTAGACTTCTAGCGTTCTTGTCTTCCTAAAAATGTAGACTAATTTTATGTTGTTTGCTCTCCTTGAATAGACGTGCAATGTAAAGTTTTTGAGGCATTTCAATGTTGGACCCTCAAGCCTAATAATAGCGTACCCTTATTCCCTCAGCCTTATATTTAGGGGTATATTGGGCATTGTAAAGTGTCTTAGGTCGTTACATATAGATAGGATTATATAGGTGATACATGCAGTTTGTAGAGGTTCGAGATTACTGTTCCACCATCGTAGTTTTTTCTTCTTCATAGTAAAACTTAA